>PVHP010013455.1:0-40933 GCA_004024765.1 Zapus hudsonius | reverse complement strand
CTCTCTCTCTCTCTCTCTCTCTCTCTCTCTCTCTCTCTGCTTGAAAATGAATTGAATAAATAAAATATTTAAAAAAAATATATTTTATTTATTCATTTTCAAGAATGAGAGAGAGAGAGAGAGAGAGAGAGAGAAAGAGAGAGAGAGAGAGAGAGCGCACCAGGGCCACCACCTTGTGGGTCTGGCTTATGTGGGTCCTGGGGAATTGAAGGGGGGGGGCTTAGGCACTGGAGGCAAGTACCTTAACCACTGAGCCATCTCTCCAGCCCCTTTGTCTAACTTTTGAGAGCCTTTAGGTCTTATGGCCACAGATTTGTCTATTGCAATAGTCTTCCCCACTGGAATAATCTTTCAGGATTGTAAAGAGAATTGAAGGCGGCCAGATGGCTCACGTTGAGGCAAGTGGATTGTCCTAGTTCAGACCCATATTAATCTAATCCTTGCATTGTGAGCCAGCAGCCTAAGCCTATGTTAATGTTTTATGAGTATTGGAAATTAGTCTTTTTATTTATTTATTTATTTTGTTTTTCAAGGTAGGGTCTCACTGTAGTCCAGACTGACCTGGGATTCACTCTGTATTCCCTCCCAAGATGGCCCTGAACTCTCCTATTTCAGCCTCCCAAGGGCAGGACTTAAAGGTGTTTTTATTGGTTTTTTTTTTTTTTTTTTTTGAGATGGGATCTTACCTTGTCCAGACTGGCCATGAATTCACTAGGTAGACAATACACCTGTCATCACAGCATTAGGAGGTAGTGGCAGGAGGATGGATCAGGAGTTGAAGGTCATCTTCTTGGCTATGAGTTCAAGGCCAGCCTGGGGTATATGAGACCTTTCTTCCAAAAGAAGAAGCAATTTACTATTCCATTCCAATCCCAGCATTCCCTCCACTGTTGTTGTTTTCTTTTTAGCTGTTGAGTGGAAATCAAGTGCAATTCCTTAGCATTTAGCACATCTTAAAAAAGAAAGCCCTAGCCAGGCATGGTGGCACAAACCTTTAATCCCAGCATGAGGGAGGCAGAGGCAGGAGAATCACTGTGAGTTCGAGGCCAGCCTGAGACTACAGAGCGAGTTCCAGGTCAAGATCCCACCTCAAAAACAAGAGCCCTTTATTGACAACTTCTACACATATACACAATATACCCTGATTACAATCCCACCTCCTTTGTCTCTGTCTCCCCTTCTATATTTTCCCTCTACTGAACCCCTTCTTGCTAACTAGTCCTTCTATTTGATGTCATCATGGGGGAGTAGGGGAGCTCATAGGATGAAGGTCTTCTATAGGTAGTGTAGCGGGCTGAGCTGGGGGTTAGAATTTGGATAATGCCCAGCAAAAATTCCAATGCACCTCAAAATTTAAGGAGTACCCAAATTCTTGTTTACAAAGTTAAAGAATTAAAATCAGGCTGGAGAGATGGCTCAGCGGTTAAGGCACTTGCCTCCAGTGACTAAGGCCATGGGTTCAATTCCCCAGGACCCACATCAGCCAGACCCACAAGGTGGTGGCCCTGGAGTTTTCTCTCTCTCTCTCTCTCTCTCTCTCTCTCTCTCTCTCTCTCTCTCTCTCTCTCTGTATCTCTTTTTGAAAATGAATAAATAAAATATTTCAAGAATTAAAATCATAGACAACTAGAGTTTAAGGTATAGTGAGAGACTTTATTTAAAGGAAAATGGGGAGTCACAGAGTTCTCCAGCCAACCAGTGTGGGGAGAACACATGGAAGAGGTTTTAGCCCAAATCTATGTTGTTTAACTAAACAGACAGGAAAGAGAAAGATAATAGAGAGCTCTCGAAAGAAGGTTCATGTGGGGAGATCTTGACCCCCCCCAACCCAGCCTAAGGGCTGGAGTGAGGGGCCTTACCTGGAAAATGAAAGTCCTCCTTCTAGGATGCCATGTGGAAGAAGAGACTGGGATTTGTTTTAGGGAAGCTTTTAAAACTTCCACTAGGAGCCGGGCGTGGTGGCGCACGCCTTTAATCCCAGCACTGAGGCAGAGGTAGGAGGATCACCATGAGTTCAAGGCCAGCCTGAGACTACAGAGTGAATTCCAGGTCAGCCTGGGCTAGAGCAAGATCTTACCTCGAAAAAAAAAAAAAAAAAGAAAGAAAGAAAGAAAGAAAGAAAAAGAAAAACTTCCACTAGGTAAGTCAGAAAGATAGCTGATTGGTCTATATCTGACCAATCAGTTTTTGTATCTACTTTTGAGCTCTGGCTAGAGACACCTCCCACTCAAGGGAAGAGGGGGGGGGTCTATGAAGCTTGCCTGAAACTGTCACAATATCATTAGCTACTGTGAGGTCATAAATTCAACAGCCACTTTTGTGTTTGAAAGAGCATTGGGAAGCATTCCTTCCCTTCCTTTGGCTCTCACATTCCTTCACCTCTTCCTCAAGGTCCCTGAGCCTTGGAGGGTGTGATAGAGATGTCTCTGTGCTGAACACTCCACTGTCACTTCTCAGCATTTTGGTCAGTTTTGAGTCACCACCATCTGACATCTGAAAAGAGAAGCTTATCTAGCCCAAAGTGAAAGTAGCATTAATATATGGGCATAATCATGAATATTTAGAGCACAGCTTGCTGAGCATAATATACACATCTAGCTAGACAACACTAGTAGCTTTCCCCCAGGGCTTATGACCTCCCAGCCAGAGACTTCTGAATAGGTTTTCAGTACCAGGCAGGAATTCCCTCCCATGGAGCAGGCTTCAATTCGCAGTTTTCAAAATGTGGTAGACATCCTACCTTCCTTCCTTTTGTGTTTTGAGAGGGTCTCACTAGGTAGCCCAGACTAGCTTCACACTCCAGATGTTCCTGCTGGGATGCGGCTGTACTACCCCACAGCCTTGTCCTATGAGCACCTGGAGGACCAGGATGAAGACAGATTCCTTTCTACAAGAGGAGTGGAAGGAGCTGGGTATCATCATTCATGAGAAACAAAAATATTTTTAATGACAAGGGCATAAAACATTTTCCAGCCTGTTTCTTGGAAACAGTTCAAGTTCTTTAATTATAGACACTTCACTTTGCCTGAAATCACCTCCTGGAATTAAAATTCAGAGGTCTTATAATAAAAAAGGTTCTGTTTGCAATGTGTGAGACAGAAGTTAAGCCTATAACTCAACCTTATCAAACTTACATTGTACACACTAATTACATCTCTTGTGCAGTCCTCCTAGCTATTAGAAGTTACTGAGGACATTTTCCACATCAATGCCTTTAACGGATACCAACATATGTCCTGAATAACAACGTATTTTGAATCGGTAGGGTTTTCTTTTGCAGAGCACAGCTGGCTTACTGATCACATATCCAGGCTCTGTCTTCGTATCTACATTTAATCTTGCCACCAATGGTCAAATTGGCACGTGGCTTTCCAGACACCAACCATCCGAGACAGCGCTGTAATTACTTGCTAATTAATGACCTGACCGATTCCGGATGCATGGTCGTTACTTTGCCTTCATTCATCATGCACCATTTGATTCTGGGCCAATAGGATGTCCGGCTGGTTGGTCACCAGCACCACGATCGCGGCCTCTCCAGGTCACCGGTTGGGCAGAAGGAAACCCGCGGCACCATCCTGGGAGGAGGGGCCAGGGTGATGCCCGAGGGCGCTGGGGGGAAGCTGCGGGGCCGTCGCCCGCCCAAGCCGCGGGCAGCGCCGGAGGGGACGCGCGCCGAGGGGAACGGGAGGAAGGCGGGGCGCGCGCGCGTGGAGGCGGCGGCGGCGGGGCGGGCGGAGCGGGGCGCGCGCGCACGTGGAGGCGGCGGGGCGGGCGGAGCGGGGCGCGCGCACGTGGAGACGGCGGCGGCGGGCCGGGAGGGCGGGCGGAGTGGGGCGGGGCGGGGCGGGCGCGCGCGGCGGCCGCTGCGGCCTGTTGGCACCGTCGCCGGGAGACTCGAGCGAGCGGAGCCCGGGCAGCCGCCGCAGCTCGCCAGGCGCGCGGAGACGGATCGGGGCTGCGCCGGGGGCGGGAGGCTCCGGCTCGCGCGCCGTCCGTCCCTCCCGCGGGTCCCGTTACCATGTCCCTGACGCAGCGGCTGGTCCGGCTGGCCGTCCGTCTGCAGGAGCCGCAGAAAGTGGCCGGTTTCCAGCGTCTGTGCGGAGTGGAGGCGCCGCTCGGCCGCGCAGCCGAGCCCGGGGAGGAGGAGGAGGAGGAGGAGGCTCCGGGAGCCCTCGGAGACCTCCGGCGGCGAGGACGGCCGCCAGGGGCGAGCGGAGAGCCCCGGCCCCCCGGGGACGAGCGCAATCAGTGCGCGGCCAAGCCGGACGGCGGCGGCGGCGGCGGCTCCCCGAACGGCGTGCGGAACGGGCTGGCGGCCGAGCCGGGCCCGGCCCCGGGCTCCCCGCGCCGCCGCCGCCGCCGCCTGTCGCGCGTGGGCAACTTGCCGCTCTACTACCTGTTCCGCTTGGGCACCGAGCTGGGCAACGAGACCTTCTACATCACCTTCTTCCCCTTCTGGATCTGGAACCTGGACCCCCTGGTGGGCCGGCGGCTCGTGATCCTCTGGGTGCTCGTCATGTACCTGGGCCAGTGCACCAAGGACATCATCCGCTGGCCCCGGCCGGCCTCGCCGCCCGTGGTCAAGCTGGAGGTCTTATACAACTCCGAGTACAGCATGCCCTCCACGCACGCCATGTCGGGCACCGCCATCCCCATCTCCATGGTCCTCCTCACCTACGGCCGCTGGCAGGTGAGCCTGGCTCGCGGACGATCTCTTTGACTCTTCCCCGCCAACATCTCTCCTCGCTTGGTTTTTTCTCTTTTCAATATCCTCTCTGTCTAGTTTTTGTTGTTTGTTTGTTTTGTTTAAAACTAAATAATGTGTTGTGGGGTGGGGGCCAACCTAGAGACTTCACCATGAAGTTTATTTTAATAGCTGTGCTTTCCTTAGAACTCAAAGGAAACTTCGTGCAGCGGTCCCATTTATCCTTGGACTCCAGTGTGAGTTTTTAAACTGTTTTAATTCGTGTGCTGCTCAGCGCATTCCATTTTCACTAAAATTAATCACTTAGTAACTAAGACCCAGTTTCACCGCAATAGCTGGTGGCCCTCCGAAGAACTTGAGCCTGTTTGAGAGGTAGGTAAGAAAGCCCTTGGCTTTCTAGAGGCGGTGTTTGCACAACCGTGGTGGGATTCTGAAAGGAACCCGGGGATTCCAAGCTGGGAGGTCATGAATTTTACAGAAAAGCTGGGAGGACTGTTGACAAGGGGTGTGGTTGTTCATTTGCCCTGAGACACTGGGGCTTCTATGGAGGCAGGCAGGGTCTCCAGCCCTGGCTGACCCAGGCTGCTCAAGAACTCCCTGCGATCCTCCTCGACAGCCTCTGGAGTGCTGGGACTAAAGAAAGCAGTGCCAGCTTTTATCTTTTGGATCATTGAATTGTTGGGTTGCTACAGTATCATTGTTGCAATAACTAAACACACAGGGTGTCACACTCTTGAGGGTTGGATTTGTGATGGGAGGGGCTGGCTCGGAAATAAGACTGAATGGTCAGCTTGAACATTGGGAATGAGTAGTTCTGTGGGGGTCATTTAGTAGTTGTTTTTTTTGTTTTAGATTTTTATTTTTATTTTTTTAATTTTTGAGGTAGGGTCTTGCTCTAGCCCAGGCTGACCTGGAATTCACTATGTAGTCTCAGGGTGGCCTCAAACTCACTGCAATCCTCCTACCTCTGCCTCCCGAGTGCTAGGATTAAAGGCGTGCGCCTCCATGCCCGGCTTGGTTAGATTTTTTTTTTTTTTTTTGAGGCTGCTTCTCACACTAGCCAAGGCTGACTTGAAGACAAGGCAGTCTTCAAACTCATTGTGATCCACCTGCCTCAGTCTCCCTGTCGCTGAGGTTAAAGGCGTGTGCTACCATGTCCAGTTTCTTGGTAGTCAATTTTATTTGCTTCTTTGACCTCTCTAATTTAAGTTCCCCATGGTTTCTAAGTGTTAATTAGGTTTAAAATCAAATTACCTTACATATAGAAGCAACATTCTTAAACTACTGGACTTGCTTTCTCTCTCTAATAGTATCATTTGTCAGTCTTTTGGTTTCTGTCCCTTAAAAATAACTTGCATAATCATGGAGAGTCCATGGAAGCTGACTTCCTCTATTTATTTTTCCTTTTACTACCCAAGTCATCTTACGGCCTGTATAAAACTCCATTGTAGGGCTGAAGAGATGGCTCAGGGGTTAAGGCACTTGCCTCCAGTGCCTAAGGCCCCCGGGGTTCAATTCCCCAGGACCCACGTAAGCCAGATCCACAAGGTGGTGGCCCTGGTGCACGCGTTCTCTCTCTCTCTCTCTCGCTCTCTCTCTCTCTCTCTCTCTCTCTCTCTCTCTCGCTCTCTCGCTCTCTCGCTCTCTCGCTTTCTCTCTCGCTCTGTATCTCTCGCTCTGTATCTCTCTGCTTGAAAATGAATAAATAAAATATTTTTTAAAATCTCCATTGTGAGGGGCCTACTTAACCCACGTGAGCTTCAGTGTAGGTAAAATCCTGTCCCCTGTGGATAGTACCCTAGTGTACACCTTTCATGGTAACACAGGAAGCAGGCAGCGTGCAGGGTAAGAATGGCAGAAGGAGGAGGGAAAAATACCACAGGAAGTTCTTTCCTACTTAACCCAAAGAGCTAGGCCGTGACGTTGAGAAGTGGTGCTGCCTGCAAATTGTCACCTGCTCTGAGTAGTTCCGAAGGTTAAGATGGCCAGTGAGCTGTGTTGAGCATACTATCTACTGGGTATTTCAAGACGATCAGATTGGGGACCTGTCCTAATGCCTCCTCCATGAGTCGCTCTTGCATGCTGTTAATACAGAAGTCTAAGAGACTTCATTTATTCAGGACACATGCTAACAGGAAGTCTGGAAATAGTACTGCTGAATTGTTTATGGGATGTAGCTGTCAATATCCTAACATTTCAGGGTCATTTGAATTCTCAGGCTAAGCTTGCATTGTAGTTTTAAAACAACTGAGTAAAAGTAAGTAAAGTAAGCACTTTAACTACTAAACATCTCCCCAGCCTGATTCTGCATGTTTTCAAAATTCATTTTGTAGCATATATCCAGCTTCATTCTTTTAATGGTGAGTAGGATTTCATTGGATGAACGTGTCATATTTTGCTTATCCTTTCATTAGCTGATGGTCATTTGGGTTTCTTTTTTGTGTGTTGATTAATTTATTGATTGGTGGAGTGATTTAGACAAGGTCTCACCATGTAGCCCAGGCTGGCCTGGAACTTTATGTAGAGCAGACTGCTCTCAAACAGGTGATCCTCCTGTCTCAGTTTCTCTTGTGCTGGAATTACAGGCATGTGCCACTGTACCGGACAGTGATTTGTTTTTTGTTTTGAGACAGGGTCTCACCATCTCTGAACTCACTTTGTAGATCAAGCTGGCATTGAACTCATGGTAACTGGCCAGCCTCAGCCTCCCAGCTCCTGGGATTATAGGCATGAGCCATCTCGTGCATTTCTGCTTAGGTTTTGAATAATGCTGAGTAGCTAGGGCTATAGGTATGTACCACTATGTCCTGCTACTTGTTGGTTTTTTTGTTTTTCGAGGTAGGGTCTCACTCTAGTCCAGGCTGACCTGGAACTCACTATGTAGTTTCAGGGTGGCAATCCTTGTACCTCTGCCTCCTGAGTGCTGGGATTAAAGGTGTGTGTCACCACGCCCGGTTTAGAGTAAATCTTAATTCATGCATCTTTCTTATCTCTAAGGTTATCTTGTCTAATTTGGATCTTTGCTTCCAGTGTTTTCCTCCCTCCTTCCCCTCCCTCCCTTCCTTCCTTTGTTCTTTCATTCTTTATTGTGTAGCACTAGAGATTGAACCCAGTGCCTTTGTGAATTCCAAGCAAGCACTTTTTCTTTTATTCTTCTGAGGTAGGGTCTCATGCTAGGCTGACCTAGAATTCACTATGTAGTCTCAGGCTGGCCTTGAACTCATAGTGATCCTCCTACCTCTGCCTTCTTCCCCTGTGCTGGGATTAAAAGGGTGTGCACCACCATACCTGACTCAATTTTGTTTTTTTATATTTATTCATTTTCAAGCAGAGAGAGAGAGAGAGCGCGCACACCAGGGCCACCACCTTATGGGTCTGGTTTATGTGCTGGGGAATTGAACCCAGGGCCTTAGGCACTGGAGGCAAGTGCCTTAACCGCTGAGCCATCTCTCCAGCCCCTGGCTTATTTTTCAGATTTAACAAAACGTATTGTTTACCTATTTTTGAGCAGACAGCCAGAGAGATCATGTGTATGGGTGTGGTCTCTTTATTGTTTTTTGGAGGTAGGGTCTCACTCTAACCCAGGCTGACCTAGAATTCACTAGGTAGTCTCAATGTGACCTTGGAACTCAGAGCTCCTCCTACCTTTGCCTCTGAGTGCTGGGATTATAGGTGTGTACCACCACATTCTGCTGTTAGGGTATCTTGCTGGTACAAAAACCAGAAGCATGTGCCCCAGTACCCACATAAGCCAGACCCACAAGGTGGTAGCCCTGGTGCGCTCAACGCTCTCTGTCTCTCTGTCTCTGTCTCTGTCTCTCTCTCTCTGTATCTCTCTGCTTGAAAATGAATAAATAAAATATTTTAAAAAATAAGCCAGGCCTGGTGTCACACGCCTTTAATCTCAGCACTCTGGAGGCACAGGTAGGAGGATCACCGTGAGTTTGAGGCCACTCTGAGACTACATAGTGAAAAGCCAAAAAAAAAATCTAAAAAAGAAAAGAACACCTTGTCTAAAATTTAGTGATGCTCAATGAATTTATAAATTTAGTTGGAATTATTGAGAGCCTTACAGTAAGTAGTAAATCCTCCGGACTATGTATATGGCAAACTAAGATTTGGGCTTTTTTTTAAAGCTCCCAACTGGGGGCTGGGGAGATGGCTCAGTTGTTAAAGGCTCTTGCTTTAAAGTTTGACAACCCTGGTTCAATTCCCTAGCCACCTACACAAAGCTAGAGCTGGGCAAGCATTTACTTACAGCAGTAAGAAACCTTGGCTTTCTCCCACATACATATGTATAAATATATAAATACTTTTTTGTGTGTGTGTTTTCGAGGTAGGGTCTCACTCTAGCCCAGGCTGAAACTCAACTCTAGTCCCAGGCTAGCCTGGAACTCACAGTGATCCTCCTACCTCAAGCTCTCAACGAAACCTTATAGTTTTCTCCATATAAGTCAGACATTGAGAATTTTTCCTAGTTTATATTTTTGTCGCTATCATAAATAGTATCTTGTTGAAATTCAAATGACCTAACTTACTATAAATGGAATATATAAGTGTAGTTGATTTTTATTAATGGATCTCATACATGTAAATTTCATTGAGCTTTTCATTAACTTAGTAATTGTATGAAGATGCTCGTATGTTCCTTATAGAAAAATCACATTGAGAATGACTTATGTGTCTTACTCATTATTATTATGTATTTTTCTTTTGTTGAAGAGAAAGCTTTGAACAAACTAGTATCATTTGATTCTAGGTAAATGTTATTTCTCATAGATTCTAGGCAATGTGTTAGGCTCTACACACAGGCATATGAATATACAGAGTTGTTTCATCAAGAATAGTTGAATAGGGCTGGAGAGATGGCCTAGCAGTTAGGGCGCTTGCCTGCAATTCGTAATAACCTGGGTTTGATTTTCTAGTACCTTTGTAAAGCCAGATGCACAGTGGCCCATACTGTCTGTCTGTCTCTTTTCTCTCTCTGCTTGCAAACAAATCAGTTTTTGTTTGTTTTTCTCAGTAGGGTCTCACTCTAGCCCAGGCTGGCCTGGAACTCACAGTGATCCTCCTGCCTCTGCCTGAGTGCTGGGATTAAAGGTGTGTACTATCATGCCTGGCTGTTAAATAAAAAATATTTTAAAAAAAGAATGGTTGGATATTTTAGGAAGGCTCTTCTGTCTCAGTGTGGAGGGAGACAGGGAAGCTGGCTTCACTGGCTCAAGGGAGAGACGATAGGATCTTGATCAGGGCTTGGCAAACAGTGGCCTGCTGCCTGGTTCTATTTTGTTTGCTTCTTGGTGTTGCTGGGGATTGAATCTGGGCTACATCATGCTAAGCATAAGAGCTGAGCTATGCCCCTAGCCCTGCTTTTTTAATTACCTGTGAAGTATAAATGCTTTTTTAAAAAAATATTTTATTTATTCATTTTCAAGCAGAGAGAGAGAGAGAGAGAGGGAGAGAGAGAGAGAGAGAAAGAGCACACCAGGGTCACCACCTTGTGAGTCTGGCTTATGTGGGTCCTGGGGAATTGAACCAGGGGCCTTAGGCACTGGAGGCAAGTGCCTTAACTGCTGAGCCATCTCTCCAGCCCAGTATAAATGCTTTTTACATGTCTAAATAGGAAAAAACAAAATAATATTTTATGATGTAAAACTTAAAATTTTTATGCTTGTTTAAAAAAAGATGAAAAAAAAGTTACTCAAAAAAATTTATGAGAACCAACCATGTCCATTTGGGGCGGTTGTTGTTGTTGGTTAGTTTTTAGTTTTTGCTGGTTTGTTTGAGTCAGGGACTCACTCTAGCTCAGGCTAGCCTTGAATTTATCGTGATCCTTCCACCATGGGATTAAAGGTTCTGGCTCGAGATTGCTTAGTGTTTTTGAGATAGGGTCACATGTAGCTCTTTTTGGCCTTGAAATGACTATGTAGCTAAGGATGGCCTTGAACTTCCGATCTTTGAGACTCCTGTCCCAGGGGCTAGGATCACAGGTGTGCACCACCATGTGTTTCTTCTTCTTTTTTTTTTTTTTTTTTTTTGGTATTTCGAGGTAGGGTCTCACTCTAGTCCAGGCTGACCTGGAATTCACTATGTAGTCTCAGGGTGGCCTTGAACTCATGGTGACCCTCCTACCTCTGCTTTCTGAGTGCTGGGATTAAAGGCGTGCACCACCTCACCACGTTTTTCTGTTTGTGGTTCTAGACTGCAGGAGCAGAATCCAGTAGTCATCACATACAAGACTGCAGGTTCACATGCTTAAGTAACTTCTGGCTCTGGTCAAGAAACTGGAAAAAAAAAAAACTGCTTACTCCTAATTCAAAAGTCCACAGCTAGAGAAAGGAATGAGTCTTGGGCTGGGGAGATGGCTCAGTGGTTAAGGGCACTTGCTTTCAGAGCCTGCTGGCCCAGGTTCAGTCCCCCAGGGCCCTTGTGAGCCCAGATGCACAAAGGGGTGCATGTGTCTGGAGTCGTTTGTAGTGGCTGGGGGCCTTTGTACCCATCCTGTCCCCCCTTCTCTGCTTGCAAATAGATCATAAATAAAAAGTATTTTTAAAAATGATACTTGATAGATTTTTGTGGTTTTTTTCAAGGTAAGGTCTCACTCCAGCCCCAGCTGACCTGGAATTCACTATGTAGTCTCAGGGTGACCTAGAACTCCTAGCCCTGCCTCCAGAGTACTGGGGCTAAAGGCCTGCGCCACCACTTCTGGCTAGGTTTTTTTTTTGTTTGTTTGTTTGTTTGTTTCTTTGTTTGTTTGTTTGTTTGTTTTTGAGACAAACTTATATATCCCAAGTTGGCCTTGAGCTCACTATGTAGCCAAGGGTAACCTGGAACTTGTGATCCTCCTGTCTTGACCTCCTGAGTGCTGGAATTACTGGCATGCACCAATCCATCCAGTTTATTCAGTGCTGGGAATCAAGCGTAGGGCTTCATGCCAGGTAGGTAAGGACTCCACCACTTGAGCTATATCCCGCAGCCCTGAATTTGATAGATTAAAAAAAAATATTTTATTTGTTTATTTATTTGAGAGAGAGAGAGAGAGAAGCAGATACATGGAGAATGGGTGCACTAGAACCTCCAGACACATGTGCCACTTTGTGCACTTGGCTTTATGTGGGCACTGGGAAATCAAACCCAGGTCCTTCTGCATTGCAGGCAAACTCCTTAACCTCTAAGCCATCTCTCCAGCCCTAATTTGATAGATTTTAAAGAGAACTGTCAAGACAGGGTGACTCATTGCATTTAACATTAAAGAGGGAAAACAGGATAACAAGATTAAGTCCAAATTTCCCGCTTGGGAAGCTGAACGGTGGTAGTTGGATTTGTGGAGATGGCAAATGTCAGAAGCAGCTTGTTTGGGGGAGAGCGCACTCTCATGAAAGAGATCCCGGCAGGGCTGATATCATCAGCACATAACTGCCGAGTACAGTGGAGAGAATGGGATAGTGTCCTGGGAAAGGACACACTGGGAGAAGAACAGAGGGGCTAGCAAAATATCTCTTTAGGTATCAATATTTAAACCTGTAACCTAACCTGAGTAGTCATTGGAGAGGTAAGAAGAGCTCTTTGGGACAAAGAGGTAGGGGTGTGTGTGTGTGTGTGTGTGTGTGTGTGTGTGTGTGTGTGTGTGTAAAGCAAAAATGGAAATTTAAGCAAAAAGGAAATTCACTTGCAAACTGATGGGGGATTTATAAAAGCCAAGAGCAAGAAAGTACTGCTGGACCTTCTGGTGGTTTGAGCCAGGCTCTGGAAGCCTCTACCTAAAAGGTCACCCACCATGAGTCCCCCCTGTGCCTGCTCCTGGAGACTACCTCCCTTCAAGTTACACTTCATTTACAAGTGCAAGCACACCGCAGGGCCCGTCTTTCTGACTATTTTAACTTTCTGGTGGAAGAAAGGAGTCTGATACCATAAGAAGAATATACCATGGAAGGAACCCAGAAGTGAAGGTGAGACAGGTCCTGGGGGAAGAAAGTAGATAGGACTGAAACTAGCGAAGACTGGGGAAAACATAAGAAAAACTTCGTTGACCTTTTTGTGTTATGTATCAAGTATTAGTTTAATTTAATATAATTAGGACCCTATTATATATCAAGTTCATTGCTTTTTATTTAATATCATATTAATGTTTCTTTTTTCATTTTATCTATTTTCAAGCAGAAAGATAGTGATGCATGAATTTTGGGGTTCAGGGGGTATCTCCCAGATTAATAAATCTCAAGTTTCGGGTTCTTTCCTAATCTTTTTTCAAAATATTTTATTTATTCATTTTCAAGCACAGGGAGAGAGAGAGAGAGAGAGAGAGAGAGAGAGAGAGAGAGAGAGAGAGAGAACAAGCATACCAGGGCCACCACCATGTGGGTACTGGGGAATTGAACCCAGGGCCTTAGGCACGGACAAATTATGAATTATTGAGTTTATTTGAGGAGAAATCACAATTTGTGGAGTTTAATTAAAGGGGATTGGGACTGGGAGAAGAGGAGTTTTCAGGTGGGGAACATACCTCCAAGAGATGGAGGTTAATGAGAAATTGAAGCTTAGAGAGTAAAATTAGAATGAAGCCGGGAACCTGTGAGAGTGAAGAACCAGAGAAATGCCATTTGGAATTAGAAATTGTTTTGCAACAAATCAAGTTCTGTTTGATTTGACCATCCCTTAAACTGTCCTGGAATTTCTCTGAATGTGCTCTATCCCTCCCAAGAATCAAATCTCCCCAATTAACAACCGAAGAATGTCAGAAAGCCTAACAGATATTTAAAAAAGGTCCTTAAAGATAAGACAGAGAAAATAATTTATACTGGGGCAGTGTCTTCCTGAGAAACAGATAGGACAAACGCAGCTGCACAGATAAGGGTTAAGCATGCCTTAAAAGTTGCTTGTGCTTTGAAGAAATTATCTAGTCATTTTGACTCACATAAAATTTATGGCTAACTGCACTATTTCACCTCTGTAAGTCCTGCTTAATTGCACTTCTGTTTGATACATTCCTTATTGGAAATGCTCCAAGTTTTAGAGATTAAAAGCTCCACTTTTTCCTTTGTTAGTTGCTATTCTCCTGAGCCCTGCATTAGGGCGAGATGGCCACTGGCCAGTTTCTGTGTGCACAAATATAGCTTGCTTTAATTTGGCCTCCATTGGAGTCTGTGGTCTTTTCTTTGCGTTCGTGGGTTCAACAAGAGCTAGAAAACCTGAGGCTTACCAAGTGAAGTTCAGAAGAGGTTGTAACACATGGAAAGCCAGAGTGACTGGGGTTTAGAAGGTGAGGTTCCAAGGGGGCTGCAAACACACAGAGCACCCATATGGCGACCCCAAGTGACAATCAGCGCATAGTAAATTCAGAGACTGAAACAGATAGAGTGAGGAGATTGAGATTAAAGAGGGGACCACACTTGACATCAGCTCAAGGGGGTAAGTGTCTGATTGAGAGTGGGAATCCACACACATGGTGGGTAAGAGACCAGATGGCTGAGAGGGGCTGGGAACAGAGACTCATGGGCAAAGCTCAGCCCACACCAGATGCAGACAAGAGAGCCCAGGAAGCAGCAGAGCCAGATTGCCACCTTTATAGAAACGAGCTCAGGTAGGTGGGGACGGATCTGATTTGTCCTGTGATCTGGAGGATGGATCTGGAGCCCACCCATACCTGGGTGGGGTGGGATCAGCAGGGTGCATCACAGATTAATGTCAGGCACGAGTTCTAATCCAAGTTGGGAGTGTTCAGCACCTTCTGGTTTCTTCTGGGCCTCTGTCCCTAGCTGAGACCTGTTTAGCTTCCTCTATTGTCTCAATAGGGGAGGAGGGGGAGAGGAGAGGGAGAAAATAGGCGCACCAGGGTCTCCAGCTGCTGCAGATGATCTCGAGATGCTTGTGCCACTGTGCATCTGGCTTTATGTGGGTGCTGAAGAATCAAACCTGGGTCTTTATGCTTTGCAAGCAAGTGCCTTAACCACTGAGCCATCCCTCCAGCCCTGATGCTTGCTTTATCTGTCAATTTGGTTAAGCCACTGTGTAGGTTTGTTGTTGTTTTGGTTTGTTTTTTTGGGGGGGGGGGTTCAAGGTAGGATCTCACTCTAGCCCAGGCTGACCTGGAACTCACTCTGTTGTCTGAGGGTGGCCTTGAACTCATGGCAATTCTCCTACTTCTGCCTCCTGAGTGTTGGGATTAAAAGCGTGCCCAGCTGTTGCTTTGGTTTTTTTTAAGTCAGGTTCTGCTCTTAGCCACGGGTTGTAATTCATTATTGGTCTCAGGCTGGCCTCAATTGATCCAAACTCACATAAACCTCCTCCCTTGGCACCTAACTTGTTTATTTTTGTATTTATTTATTTAGAGGTAGGGTCTCCCTCTAGGCTAGGTTGACCTGGAATTCACTCTAGTCTCAAGGTGGCTTTGAACTATGGCAATCCTCCTACCTCTGCCTCCTGAGTGCTGGGATTAAAGGCGTGCGCCACCACGCCCGGCAAGACAGCCCCCCCCAAGACCGTTTTTTTTATAATTGCGTTAACTGCAAGTCATTTTATTACCTGTTACTTCAGTGAGTGTGTGTGGAACATGTCATTGTGTACCAAGTACTTTCTGATAAATAGCTGAAAAGAGCAAGCATATCGGGAAAAATGAAACCAGTGTGGAGAACTGAAGACATGTTGGCACAGGTTTTTCTGCTCTCGAGGATACGAAGTAGGAAGATTGTGGGGTTACAAGTGTCTAAACCAGACCCCGTGGCTCATGTAAGATAGAAGGAAGCAGGAACCTCAGAAGTTCAAAGTCATCCTCACCTTCATGCCAGCCTGAGCTAAATGTGACCTTGCCTCACAAAACAATAAATGAATAAATAAATTCTAGGAATGCCAAGGCTGTGGGCTACATAGTAAGCTTGAGGCCAACCCAAATAAGATCTTCTCTCAAAAAGAAAAGAAAGAAGCCGGGCATGGTGGCGCTCGCCTTTAATCCCAGCACTTGGGAGGCAGAGGTAGGAGGATGGCTGTGAGTTTGAGGCTAGCCTGAGACTACAGACCAGAGAGAGAGAGACAAATAAAATCTATAAAATACAAGCGTGTAGGAAAAGGTTCCCTAGCACATGCAAAGCTTTGCGGTCCCATTCCTAGCACCATAAGAAAAAGCATGTAGGGTATGTTTAAATCTGCTAGATTTTACTAAATCTTTATGCACTTGAAAATAATGTGAGAAATTTAGTAATTTTTATTTTGATCTTTTAAATTCAGACTCAAAATCCTCCTATTTCAGCCTCCTAAGTGCTAAGATTGCAGGCATCTGGCATCATGCCTCCCTCTCTCCTTAATTCCCATATTGACACTCTTCCAACCGTACACACACACACACACACGCACGCACGCACGCACGCACGCACGCACGCACGCTTGCGCACCCATATAATAAGATTGCCATTTGAAACTTTAGTGGAGGCCACAGAAGTAGAAAACTAATTACAGGGGCTGGAGGGACAGCTCAGTGGTTAAAGACACTTTCTGGCAAAGCCTGCCAGCCTGGCATTCCATCCCCAGTACCACATAAAACCAGATGCACAAAGGGCTGCATGCATTTTGAGTTCTTTTGCAGTGGCAGGAGACCCTGGCACACGCCCATACTTTCTCTTATGAATAAATCATAAAAACTTTAGGGCTGGAGAGATGGCTCAGTGATTAAAGCACTTGGCTGCAAAGCGGAAGTACCTGAGTTCAATTCCCCACTCCCCACTTAAAGGTGGTGTTTGGAGTTTGTTCGCAGTGGCTGGAGGCCCTGGCGCACCCATGTTCTCTCTCTTTTTCTATCTCTCAAATAAGTAAATAAATTTGTTTTTTAAGGAAGTCTTTTGATCTCTAGTAAAGTGGAGACTTTAAGGATTTCTGCTTTTAAAAAAGCAAAGAAAACTACGAAGTGTGCCCTATGAAAATCGTGTGTTGGGGAAAATGTCACTGCAGATGGCAAATGGTGGTCATGGTGGAAGAGAGGGCCCTCCTCCCAGGAAGCCAGGCCGTTTCTGTGGAGGTCAGGTGCTGATCGAAGGGAGCCACTTTCCACAGAGAAGGAAACATGGGCTCTCTGGTTTCTTTAAAGTCTGCTGGGCACCACGCTTAGAAACATGTGGTAGCCCTGGCATGGCGGTTTGGTTTGTATTTGCTTACTTTGCTGTAAGTTGGCGTAACTTAAGTTTACTTTCCCCTTTAGTACCCGCTCCTCTATGGACTGATTCTCATCCCCTGCTGGAGCTCTCTGGTCTGCCTCAGTAGAGTCTACATGGGGATGCACTCCATTCTGGTAAGGAAAATGCATGTCCTTCAGGCCTTCTTCTGATGTTGACAGAAGATTTATATTTATATAAATATATATATATAAGTATATATATATATAATGTTTTTTGCTTTGTTTTTTGAGGTAGGGTCTCACTGGAATTCACAGTGTATTCTAAGGCTGGCCGCAGACTCATGGCAATCCTCCTGCCTCTGCTTCTCCAGTGCTGGAATTAAAGGTGGACGCCACCACACCCAGCAGAAAATTTTATATTTTTAATCATTTGCAAGTTTATATAGACCATAACTGACAAAATATAGGCACTGTAGATATTCTTCATTTTGCCAAAATAACAGGGCTGGCGTGTAGCTCAGGTGGCAGAGCCCTGAGTTCTTTCTGGAACACTCCATGAACTGGGTGTGGTGGTCCACTCCTAGAATTTCAGTACTTGGGAGGCAGAAGCAGGATCGATGTGAGTTCTAGGTCAGTCTGGCATGGTGGTGCGCACCTTGAATCCCAGCACCCTGGAGGCAGATACAGGAGGATCACTGTGAATTTGAGTCCAGCCAGGGACCACAGAGTGAGTGCCAGGTCAGCCTGGGCTACAGTGAGACTTTGCCTCAAAAACACCATAAAAAAGAAAAAAGAAAAAAACTTCAGTAGGTGGAAACTATGTGAACTTAATCTCTCCTGGTACCATTTGTATTTTCACGGGGCATTTTCGTCATGAGTGTTCGTTAAGGATTCAGGCGGTTAGTCTATTTTCAGAGAGCAGCCTTGCTGGGGCCCTGCTTGCAGCTGCACCTGCTCCCGCTGTCCTCCACCCTGTCCCTGGGTGTGGGGCTTCTCGTAGCTCAGGCTGGGTTAGCCTTTCACTTCGCACCAACACACCAACAGGCGCCATAATGAATGGCCTGAGTTTCCTCAAAAGCAGAGAGCATTTCCTTAGCTTCTTTACCTTCGGGAATGCTGTCTTTGGATTGGAATTCCTTTCCCTTTCTCTGCCTAACTACCCCACTCACTGTTCTACTCCAGGCTGGCCTGGACCTCCAGACCTCCTGAGTGCTGGCATTAAAGTTGTATGCCACCATGCCCAGCCTTAGCCCACTTTTTTAGCTTCTTAGTCAGGGGCTCAGATATCCCAGGCTGGCCTCAGAATTACTATGTAGCTAGAGCTAGCCCTGATCTCCTGATGGTCCTGCCTCTACTTCCCCAGTGCTCAGATCGCTGGTGTACAGCACCCTGCCCGGCTTAGCATCTGCTTTCTCCACAGCATTGTTGTTTTCAGTCTTTCCCTTGAAATGTCAGCATCATGACAGCAAATCAGTAGCATTTCTCTGAATAATAAATATACTCTTCCAAGCCAGGCGTGGTGGCGCACGCCTTTAATCCCAGCACTAGGGAGGCAGAGGTAGGAGGATTGCCGTGAGTTCAAAGCCACCCTGAGACTACATAGTGAATTCCAGGTCAGCCTGGGCTAGAGTGAGACCCTAACTTGAAAAACCAATAAATAAATAAATAAACTCTTCCAGAAGTACATTTACAAACAATTGTTCAGAATCTGAATGTAAATTTTTATATGTAATTAATCTATGAAAGGGTAGAACTATGAAATTAAACTCTTACTATCAATAAACCCTTTTATCATCAAAAGTGGTTTGTAGTACAGTAATAGTCTGTACTAATGGTCAGTTTATAAGTTTACTTTGAGAATTTGACTTTGTAAAGATGAAATGTGTGCCATTTTTTAAATGCCATGAATAGTATTACACTGAACAGTGCTACTTTTATCTTTTTCTAGGACATTATTGCTGGATTCATTTATAGCATTTTCATCTTAGCTGTCTTCTATCCATTTGTGGACCTGATTGACAGCTTCAACCAAACTCACAGATACGCCCCGCTGACCATCATCGGGCTGCACCTGGCCTTGGGGATCTTTTCCTACACTCTTGACACCTGGAGCACATCCCGAGGGGACACGGCTCAGATCCTGGGAAGTGGCGCCGGCATTGCGTGCGGCTCTCATGTCACCTACCACTTGGGCCTGCTGTTAGATCCTTCTCTAGACTCGCTGCCTTTAGCGAGGCCCCCCATGACTGTCACCCTCTTTGGAAAAGCCATATTACGGGTCCTCATAGGAATGGGATTTGTAGCGATAGTAAGATGCATCATGAAAAAGATCACCATTCCTCTAGCCTGTAAAACCTTCGGGATCCCCTGTGACGATATTCACAAAGCGAGGCAGCACATGGAGGTGGAGCTTCCTTATCAGTATATCACCTATGGAATGGTGGGTTTCTCCGTCACGTTTTTGGTTCCTTGCATATTTTCCTTTATTGGTATCTCTTGATGGGAAAACACTGCTTATGACAAGAAAGGAGGCTATCAGTTACTGATCTCTCAAAATATTCTCCAGGCAAAAGATAGAGGCGTTGACAAGAATTTCACTTAAATATCTATTTAAGTAGATTCTTAAGAGCCCGTGTATTTTATCACTGCTCATCCAGATACTGTTTCTGGTGAGCTGCACTCTTTCCAGTGCTGAGAAAATGATAGAAACCGCTTAGAACGTTCACATAATTTGGAGAGTCTTGTGCTGTTATGAATTCAAGTTATATATAATATATATTATGGTACATAATATGCAATTACATATCTAATATATGTTATATATAAAATAATATACCTACATTTTTAAGAACTGGGGGTGTATTATAAAACCAATACCACACAGTTGTGCCTGTGTATTGGGGATTAATGCAGGTATGTTGTTAACAAATCTGTTTAACAGTTGTTTTCTTACGATGGGAGCCATTTCCTGATTGAATTGACACTTTCTAGAGGAGAAGTCACGAGCTACCACACACTGATTAACTGCCTCTTCACACTGCCATCGCCTTTCATGTCGTCCGCAGCGCTGAACATGGGAGGCCATTTCAATGGACCAAATTTTCAGGAAAATTAGTTTTCGGATTCCTTTTTTGTTTTTGAAGTTCTATACACTGTGTTGAATGTATTTTTTTTTTTTTTTGGCGGGCAACTATTTGGACATCGGTTTAATAATGCAGGTACTGAATTTGCTGCTTGCTCATTGTGCCTTTCTGTTGCTGACTGAAGAGTTGCCATGTGTACTGTGATATAAAAGTAAAGATTCTAATTCTATCTTAAATTATATAATCAGGCAAATATTTTTAAAATATATGTCCAGCTCACAGAGATAGAAGTAAACCACCCTTAAATCATTAGTCTTTATTTAGAAAGAAATGTGGAATGGGCTAAAATTTCTCACTAATTTATTGAAAGCTAAATGAACAAATATTTCCATTTTGTAGGTATTTTTCTGCATATTGTAAGTTATAGGAACAATATATATTTTTTGTACATTGTCTTGACTGTTTATATGGCAGGTAAATATTTCCAGTGAGTGGAAACGTAGTTGAAGTTCGTAGATGGGACAATGCACATGTTTCCTGTGTAAACCATTTTTCTAAATTATTTGGAAAGGATTCTATTTCCTACTGTTAACTTTTAACACCTACTCTTTAGTAACCCAAAGGTTAAATTATAAAAATCTAAATAATAAGTAGTTTAGATTCTGTTATTTTCCCCAACTTTATTATTTTCACAATGGAAACTTTGGCTATAGTATTAAACGATTCTTTTTTCTGTCTGTGCCTTTATATTTTGAAGTGTGATTGTAATTAGGTTAATACTACGTTTGTTTCATAAAGAAGAGAATTAACTTTCCATATAAATGGAATCAGGTAAGGGGTTACTGATTTTAGTGCAATATCCACGATCATTCAGAAGTATCAGTTAAGATATTTCTATTTTGGACAGCTTAACTATTTGAGCTCATATTTTTATAAATCTGACTGCGAGCTTAGAGCTTAGTGGCATGGTAATTTTTATCAAAACTGAATCTGATCATCTTAAGCAATTAAATTTGGGTTCTTTACCTATTAAAAGAAATCAGGACCCTTTAAGAATTTGTCGGTACGCTGGAAAATGTGAAAAGAATTTCTTTCAAAACATGTAGGTTAGTGAATTGAATTGTATGGACTGTTTTGCACACTCTGGGTCTATGCTAGCCTTTTAATTTTTGTGTGTAGCTTAAAACATATTTGAAAATACTCCACTCCTTTGTGTTTTATTATTTTCTGTTCTATGACAGTCTATGCTTAATATATTTAAAAATAAAAGCCAAATTCAAGATCGAAGGTCTGCATTGGTTTTCATTGGTTTTGTTTGCCTTTGAGGCTCTTGTGTCTATGCTATCTGGTAGAGATTTTTTTTTTTTTTTGCTTTTTGAGGTAGGGTCTCGCTCTACTAGTCCAGGCTGACCTGGAATTCACTGTGTAGTCTCAGGGTGGCCTTGAACTCATGGGAATCCTCCTACCTCTGCCTCCCAAGTGCTGGGATTAAAGGCGTGCGCCACCACACCCGGCTGGCATTTGCTTTTCTATTACCTATTATTTCTATCTTTCTATGATGGACATGATGACCACATTGTCTTATAACTAGCTATTCCATATATATCGTTGACCTGAAACTCCAAGTCCAAAGATACCGGTCTGACTTTCCATGATATGGTTTCATAAGTCGAGAGGGAGAATTCCAGACTTGTCTGGCTGTGAGCTCTCAAACAGTGGATTTTCCCACCACATCTGACATTTTTAAAATGTTTTAAAATATTTTTTATTTATTTGCAAGCAGAGAGAGATACATAATATGAATGGGTATGCCAAGGCCTCTTGTCACTACAAATGAGCTCCAGATGCATGTGTCACTTTGTTTCTGGGTTTATGTTGGTACTGCAAAAATGAATTCAGACCAACAGGCTTTGCAAGCAAAGGCCTTTAACCACTGAACCATCTCCCCAGCCAAAACTTTTACTAGTCAATGAAGACTATCTTCTATAAACTATATGCACTTTCGGTATGTTAGATGCTTATTTGTTGTCCTTAGATATTTACCTTAGAAGATCAGATATCTCTTGCTGGTGTATTCAAAGCATTTTAATGTCCTGCACAACACATTTAATAGACCCAAATATAGTATTTTAATAAATTTGAAGAAGATAAGACTGAATTTATAAGGCTGTAGCGATTTATCAGGTCTTTGAAAAGATAGTTAAATCCAAACTATATTTATGGTAGCAAAACAAGTTTAAGATCATCTGCACATTCTAAGTCTGTGTTGCAAATTATTTTTGCTATCTGCTTTGAAAACCAGCAAGAAGGGTTCTCTCTCTCTCTCTCTCTCTCTCTCTCTCTCTCTCTCTCTCTCTCTCTCTGTTAACATTGGGAAACACCAAACTCCTAACCATGTGTCACCCTGGAAGCTCAGAGTCAACATTTTGATCTGTACATTCAGTCTCCAGCTAGGCTGGAATGAGATAAAGATCGTGAGTAACCAGTTTCACCAGGGGCAGAAGGAAAGTGTGATGGTTAATCGTATCAACATGCCTGTATTGAGAATCACAGGGAAAATCACCTCTGAGTGTATCTATAAGGGTGTTTCCAGAAAGGCTTAACTGAGAAGGGGAAACCCACCCTAACTGTGGGTGGCACCCTCCCAGAGCCTTCGGTCCAAGATGAATAAAAAGAAGAAAGCAAGCTGAACATCACTATTCATTTCTCTACTTCCTGGTGAGGATGCCATGTTAGCAGCCATTTCACATTCCTGCTGCTATGTCCTTCCCACCATATGTACCCTCAAACTTTTTTTTGTCCAAGATGCTATTCGTCAGCTATTTATTCATGGTATAAATCGTAACTAATACAGAAATGTGTTCCTGAGGAGTGGGGTTGAGCTGTGATAGTTCATAGGAGGAGGGTCTCACCCTAGCCAGGCTGACCTAGAACTTGCTCTGTAGCCCAGGCTTGCCTTGAACTAATAGTGATCCTCCTACCTCAGCCTCTCAAGTGCTGGAATTAAAGGAGTGTGTCACCAGGCGTGGTGGCTCATTAGAGGCATGTAACTTGGTTTCTGATTTTACAGACGCACGTGGTCAAGAGATTAGGGCTGGAGAGATGGCTCACTGGTTAAGGTATGTGCCTGCAAAACCTAATGACCTGGGTTCAATTTCCCAGTATCTAAGTAAAGCCAGTTGCACATGGCATATGCCCCTGGAGTTCAATTGCAGTGGCTGGAGGCTCTGGCACACTCATTTTCTCTTTCTCTCTCATCTTTTTTTTCTATCTCTCTCTGCTTGCAAATAAATGAATATTTTTTACAAAGAGATTGCCTTGATTTTCAGAGGACACTGGCCTTTTGGACAGTAACGGGACTGTTGAAGACTGTGAGACTCTTTAGGCATAGACTAAATTCATTTGTATTCTGAGATAAAAGTAAGACTTTGGGAGCCAGAGATGGAATGTTATGATTTAATGTGATGTCATTTCTCTCCTGACCTCCCTTAGCTGCACGTGACCTGAGGAGATGCTAGATATACAGGAAGGGATTGAGTGTGGGACTCCATGACGCAGCTTAGATGATGAGGTCATCTATGATGTGGTGGGACTTTGCAGCGACGAAGCTGTGGTTACAACCCACTCTCTTCTTGGCATGGTTTCTAGCCTGGAAACGTACCTGCTGTGTGAGGAGGCTGGCTGTACCACATCCAGAAACCTTATGACCAGGAAAGAGCCAGTGTGGGAAAGCAGAAGAGACCTGACTGCACCCAGGTACCGGCTGCCAGCGTGTCCAGAATAAACTAAAGAAAGTTGATAACAGCTATTTAAAGAGGTGGGAGACACACAGATATCTGCAGCTTCAGAGCAAAGTAAAATAGGGGAAAGCCTGACTAGTGGGCTTGGCTCAGGTTGGGGAGCGCCCATCTCCCAGATGGTGGGAGCTGTGGTTTAGGAGCAACCCAGAAAATCTGCATTTATTTTACTAATGGATATTTTAAAGAACAGAAAAAAGAGGAGGGAGGGAGGGGGGACCCAGTGTGGCACTGGAATTGGCAGAAGGAGAAGCCAGAAAGACCCCACTTCTCAGCACTTGGTACTCAACCAGAGCCTCCATGGACCAAGGCCCTCTTGGATCTACTCTAGGGAAAATCTGAAGCAAGTGTCCCAGGACCATATCCTGAAACCTAGCCAGCAGACACAGCTAGACTGTGGGAGAGAACCACTGGATCCAAACTACAGTGCTCATGTCATGCTGGAAACGTGTTCAGAGGCAGAACTTAGACGTGGGCAGGAGGGAGGATCGCCCAAAGGGGAAGAATAGCGTGTGAGACCACAGCCTAGATCAGCACATGCAAAGGAAGACAGGAAGTGACATCAGGGCGTGAGCAGCATTGAAATGGACTGCTTGGGTGGAGGAAGCCAACAGACTCAGAAATGAGTTCAACAAACAGGCCACACCGCATTCACACTCTACCCTGTCCAGCTTCCACGCCTTCAAATTTTGTTTAATCCAATGACTATTTAGCAGGCTGGCTCTGCTCTTGTCCTGTATCTCTTTTTATGGTTATGGGTTTTTTTTGTTGTTTTGTTTTGTTTTCTGAGGTAGGGTCTTGCTCTAGCCCAGGCTGACCTCAAGCTCATAGTGATCCTCCTGCCTCAGCCTCCTGAGTTCTAGGCTTAAAGGCTTGTGTCACCACACCCAGTCCTTGTATATATTTTAATCTTCAGGAGGGGCAAAGTTGATCATGAGGGAAGACTCCATATCCAATGGCCTCTGTCGTAGTCAGTTACACGCCACTGGAATGAATCTCCAAACCAGACATGATTTGGGGGAGGAAAATATTTATTGAACAGATCCAGGGGAAGTTAAGGAAAAAGGCTGGCCCTGCTTCCACAGAAGCAAGCCAAGAGAGAGAGAACCCACCACCAGCACCAAGCAAGCAAGCACACTCCCAACTGATTAACAAGAGAAACTCCAGGCTTGAGCTCAGACTGCCTTTTGCATATGTATAGCTAGAATTACAGACCCGCCCCAGAAATACCTTAGGACTGAACCCTAGAATCTGGCCAACGTGACACACTTCCTTTAGCCAGAACTGGCTGAAGACAATTTACGATTTTAGTAAACCCTTAATTCTTTTGGGGGACATTATTCAAACTACCACAGCCTCCAAGTCTGCTAATGCCCGTTAGCTACCTATTGTAGTCAGGCATAATTTGGGGAGGAAAGTATTTATTGAAATAACAGATCCAGGGGAAGTTTCAGAATGGCGAAAGAGGCTGGCCCCCCTTTCACAGATCCAAGCAGAGAGACAGCACCAGCACCTCCAAAGCAAGCAAGCACACTGTAACTCACTAAAACAATAGCAGGACTGCCAGACTTCAGCTCTCTTTGCATATGTATAGCTGGAATTTTATATCTGCCTCAGAATCACCAAAATCTGGCCTAGGTGACACCTCCTCCAGCCAGGCAGCTGGAGACAAATCTTTAATATATTTTTTAGTCTATTGGGGGACATTGAATCAAACCTCCACACTACCTAACAGAACTATCCTGTTACCTTGGTCTGTCTTTAGGCCCCTTCAGGGCCATTCATCGTCCATCTCTCATATGACCTTCTACCCTGTGATTATTATTACATGAAACATGTTGTTATGCAATCATAGACCTCCAATCCAAAAGCTGAACATGTCACCCATCAGCATTTGAAACCTCTAGCAGAAATTTCCCCATTTTGCTGTATCCTCCCTACCTTGTATGTGAAATCACATTATCAGTTTCTTTTGTTGGTTAACTATGAAAACTTTATGAAGCTGTTATCACATTGGAACAGAATATTTGGAATAACCTAATGCTATGTTCCCAACCCCCAGTCATTCATAGTTGGATCTAGAAGAAACTATCTTGTTCCTGTTGAAATGAAAGCTGTGCTTTTTGACACTTTAAAATTCATTTGGCTGTGGGCTGGAGAGATGGCTCAGAGGTTAAGGCACTTGCCTCCAGTGCCTAAGGCCCTGGGTTCAATTCCCCAGGACTCACATAAACCAGACCCACAAAGTGTGGCCCTGATGCGCGCTCTCTCTCTCTCTCTTTCTCTCTCTCTTCTAGAAAATGAATAAATAAAATATTTTTTAAAAATTCATTTGGTTGAAAGGAGAAAGAATGTTTACAGCCGGGCGTGGTGGCGCATACCTTTAATCCCAGCACTCAGGAGGGAGGCAGAGATAGGAGGATCACCATGAGTTCAAGGCCACCCTGAGACTACTTAATGAATTCCAGGTCAGCCTGGGCCAGAGTGAGACCCTACCTCAAAAAACAAAAACAAAACAAAACAAAAAAAAGAATGTTTACAAAAGCTCATTAAAAAAAAAAAAACTACATGGAGCTCTGTGTGGTCGAACATGCCTTTAATCCCAGCACTCAACACTCAGAAGGCAGGGGTAGGAGGATCGCCAAGTTCGAGGCCACCATAGTAAATTCTTTATGCTGGGCTGGAGAGATGGCTCAGTGGTTAAGGCACTTGCCTCCAGAGCTTAAGGATCCAGGTTCAATTCCCCAGTACCTACATAAGCCAGACGCACAAAGAGGCACATGCATCTGGAGTTCGTGGCTGGAGACACTGGTGCTCCTATTCTCTATCTCTATCTCTCTGTCTCTGCTTGCAAATAAATAATTTTTTAAAATTCTGTATGCTAAAAAAATTAATTAACATGGGTTTAAGAGATGGCTCAATCGTTAAGTCACTTGACTGTAAAGCAGTAGGACCCGAGTTTGATTCCCTAGTACCCACATAAAGCCAGATGCACAAGGTGGCACATGCTTTTGGAGTTCATTTGCAATGGCTGGAGGCCGTAGCATGCCTATTCTCTCTCTCTCTCTCTCTCTCTCTCTCTCTCTCTCTCTCTCTCTCCCTGTCTCAAATAAATAAATAAATAACTGAGATAAAGTGTATGCTATGTGTTAAAAAATTAACATGATTTTAATATAAGACCAAGCAAACAAAAAAGGAAAGAAAGCTGGACAGGATGGCTCACATTGGTGACCTCACCATTCAGGAGGCTGAGATAGGAGGGTTTCCATGAGTTTGAGGCCAGCACTGGCTATAAAGTGAGTTCCAGGTCAGCCTGGCCTAGAGTAAGAGCCTATCTCAAAATGCAAACAAACAACAAAAATCCCAGCATAGCCGGGCGTGGTGGCACACCCCTTTAATCCCAGCACTCGGGAGGCAGAGGTAGGAGGATTGCCGTGAGTTCGAGGCCACCCTAAGACTACATAGTGAATTCCAGGTCAGTCTGGACTAGAGCGAGACCCTACCTCGAAAAACCAAAAAAAAAAAAAAAATCCCTGTATATAGCTGGGTGTTATAGTGTACACCTGTAATCTTAGAGGTGGGAGGTAGAGGCAGGAGAGTCATGGTTTCAAGGCTAGACAGAGCTACTTATGAAGACCCTGCCTCAAAAAATTTTTAAAAATTGGCTGGATATATGACTAAGTGGTTAAAGGTGCTTGCTTGTAAAGCCTGGTGGCCTGTACCCATGTAAAGCCAGATGCACTAAGTGGGGCATGTGTCTGGAGTTCATGTGTAGTGGTAGGAGGCCCTGGTACATCCATACTTTCTCTCTCCCTGTCTCTTTTAACTAAATAAAAAATTTTAAAAATATTTGGGGGGGGCTGGAGAGATGGCTCAGCAGTTAAGGCACTTGCCCACAGTGCCTAAGACCCTGGGTTCAATTCCCCAGGACCCACATAAGCCAGACCCACAAGGTGGTGGCCCTGGTGCACTCTCTCTCTCTCTCTCTCTCTCTCTCTATATATATATATATATCTGCTTGAAAATGAATAAATAAAATAAAAATTTTGGGGACACAAGGTCTCCAAAACAACACAAGCCATTGCCAACACATTTGGTTATCTGTAAGAGTTAAAAGGTAAGTCCCTATTGCTGCAGACACCACAGTCTGATACCACAGCACGTCAAGTGACCCGTGCTGGAACTGAGAGGGAATCCAGTTCCCTCCCAGCTAGCCCTCAGAGTGCTGGAAAGCAGCTGGAGAACAATGGTTGCTGATTGCAGATTGATAAAGCAGGAGCTCCTGCCAGTTACAAAACCAACCAGCCCAGCAAGAAGTATACACTTGTGCAATAGTGGCACACAGCCAATGAGGTAAGCAACTGCTCATGGATTGGACATGAGACCCATTCAGCGGGGGAAAACTCATATCTACTTCTGGGAACCAAGCCAGATTCCCTAGGACAGGAAACCAATAGGCTCCAGAGAGAACCTCCACTGCTCTTTAACTAAGAAAAAGTGGATAGGGCTGAAAAGATGGTTGAGCAGTTAAGGTACTTGCCTCCAGTGCCTGGGGCCCCAGGTTCAGTTCCCCAGTACCCACATAAACCAGACCCACAAGGTGGTGACCCTGGTGTTCTCTCTCTCTCTCTCTCTCTGCTTGAAAATGAATAAATAAAATATTTTTTAAAAAAAACTTTTGTAAGTTAAAAGAGGGGCTCATAGTTAAAGGTGCTTGCTTGCAAAGCCTGATGGACAGGATTTGACTCCCCAACTACCCATGTAAAGACAGATGCACAAAGTAGTGCATTTGTGTAGAATTGGTTTGCTGTGGCAAGAGACCCTGGTGCACCTGTTCTCTCTCTTTCTTAAATAAATATTTTTATTTTATTTTTTAATATTTTATTTATTCATTTTCAATCAGAGAGGAGAGAGAGAGAGACAGAGACAGAGAACCAGGGCCACCACCTTGTGGGTCTGGCTTATGTGGGTCCTGGGGAACTGAACCAGGGGCCTTAGGCACTGGAGGCAAGTGCCTTAACCGCTGAGCCATCTCTCCAGACCTTAAATATTTTTAAAAAGTTAAAAATCATTTAGCCTGGCATCATGGTGCACACCATTAATGAGTCCCAGCACCCAGTGCCAGACAGAGGTAGGAGGATCTCTATGAGTTCGAGGCCAGCCTGAGACTACATAATGAATATCAGGTCAGCCTGGGCTAGAGCCAGACCCTACCTCAAAAAAAAAAAAATTAAAAATTAAAAAAAATGTTAGAAAGAACCAGGAGTGGTGGTGCACACCTTTAATTTCAGTGGAGGAAGACAGAAGAAACCTAGCTTATTTCAGGCAGTTTCAGTTAGAAGTTGAGACCAGAGAGAACCAGGAGATGCCACCCCACGTGCCATCTCGCTCTGGCACAAGAATGGAAACCTAGGCAGGACTGGAATTCGTGTCTGATCAAGACTGATCTACAGTGTCCCCTGCTGCCCACAGTCTAGTGCACATGCGTGCACGCACATGCACACACACACACACACACACACACACACACACACACACACAGCCAAAATCAAGGCTGGGGATGTAACTTAGTTGGTAGAGTTCTTTCTAGCATGAATGAGGCCCTGGGTCTCATCCCTAACACTGTACAAATGGGGCTGCATATAGCATGATGGTACATGCCTGCAACCCAGTACTAGGAAAGAAGAGGCAAGAGGATCAGAAATTTAAGGTCATCCTGGCTCCAAGCAAGTTCAAGGACAGTTGGGGTTATGCGGCGAGCTCCTCGACCAGCGAGGAAGAACAACCACCACTCGAGGATTCTTCTCAAATCACACTTTATTGGAGAGCCTTTTGATTGAAGGGAGAGCAGGAAGCGAGGGGCCCCAGCACTAGGAGTCAGTTGCTTATATAGGGAGCAGGGACAGGGGTCGCCCCATGATTGGCTGACGCCAGCTCGCCATCACCAGGCGCCACGGGATTGGCTAGGGACCAATGCATGCGCAAAGGACCAATGCATGTGCAAAGCCAGAGGCACGTCTCTCACCAAAGCATTGCCTAATGTGGAGTTGTTTACCATTTAGCTGCAAGGAAGTGGGCGCCATCTTGTAATGGCGATCTTCCCGGCTCCCTGCAGGGTTACATAAAATCCTGTCTAACAGTGTAGAGTTCAGCACTAAGTATGACATCTCTGTCACACCCTCTAAGGCTCACGCATCATTGCCAAAGAGGTGACAGAAAGAATATAATTCAGCACTAAGTAAGACATCTCTGTCACACCCTATGAGGCTCAGGGATCAATGCCAAAGAGGTGACAGAAAGAATATAAGAGCTGGGCTGGAGAGATGGCTCAGCAGTGAAGGCACTTGACTGCAAAGCAGAAGGACCCACGTAAAGCCAGATGCACAAGGTGGTGTGTTCGTCTAATAAAACATTAAAAAAAAAGATAAAAGAATGTAAGAGCCAAAGTAAGGGAAGAAATTCTTACATTACTGTCTTCCAGACACAAAGTGGCCTTGATATTCATGACCACAGTGACTGATGCTATCTACACAAGACCTGCACAATAGGAGGGAAAAAATGATGACATCAAAAAAGAGAGGCGAGAGAGAGAGAGAGCGAGAGCAAGAGAGAGAGAGAGAGAGAGAGAGAGAGAGAGAGAGAGAGAGAGAGAGAGAGAGAGAGAGAGAGAGAGAGAGAGAGAGAGAGAGAGAGAGAGAGAGAGAGAGAGAGAGAGAGAGAGGAGACTAGTTGGAAAAACCAAGGGACTCTGTGGATGGAGGATTTCAGAGGGAAGATGGTGGAGGGGACTGTGATCATGATATGTATTGTCTGTATGTATGGAAGTTGTCAAAAAGTTCCTAAAAATGAAGAAATAACATAGGAGTCAAAATATGAAAGAAAAAGATCTTGTCTACAAAAAAACCAGACCAAAGCAAAAGTTAATAAACAGACTATTAAAGTAAAAAAAATAATAAAGTTAAGGCTGGGCTGCTGGTTCACACCTTTAATCCCAGCACTCAGGAGGCAGAGATAGGAGGATTGTCATGAGTTTAGGGCCAGCCTGAGACTACTTAGTGAAGTCCGGGTCAGCCTGGGCTAGAGTGAGATCTTACCTCGAAAAAAAAAAAAAAAGAGTTAAATTTCTTCTAAAGTAAAGTGAAAAAACTAAAATTTATGATTTCTATGTATATTTATCTAGATTTCCAAACGAGTGCTTTATTTTTTGCTATGCAAGCTTTCCGTAAAATTTTGAACTTGAACCTCGAAAAACAAAAAAAAATTTTTTTGGACTTGAAATATGTTTGTTTATGTATTTGTGCATGCTCATGCATGTGCATGCCAGGATTTCTTGGCGCTGCAAACGAATGCCCTTCTAGCTTTATGTGGGTGTCTAGGGAACTAAACCCTGGCCAGCAGGTGTTTAGGAAGCTCCTTGAACCACTGAACCATCTCCTCAGCTCCTGAACTTAAAATATTTGCCTCTAAAACACTTCTAGGCCCAGGAGGGGTAGTCATTTCTATCGCGGGATGAAAACACACTGTTAGTTAAGTAATCATCCTAAAATCACACTTATTTATGCTACCGAGCTTGAGATTTCAATAAAATCTCATATGCTCAAGCTCTAAGCAGAGAGGAGGGCTGTTTCTCTAGGTCTGAAACAAATCAATAAGAAGAGGATGAATTGTTAATTATTAACTCTAAGTTCAAACTCTGTCTAAAATATAATTACTAGATTGGAAATTAACCTTTGTGGTCAGGCATCCACAGTCTTTTCTGCTCAGAAGAGCCCACAGGTAATGCTCTAGTGGTTTTATGGGCATCTCAGTGTACCACTGGGCGTGTTGTTGTGACATTGACCTCTATACTTTGCCATTCTCAAAGCTCTCATCATATAAATATCCCTTAAATATGAATCCAATACAAATTCTGTTGATAAAAGGTTGACATGTTTTTTAAAAAAGAATTGGGCCAGGCATAGTGGCGCACGCCTTTAATCCCAGCACTCTGGAGGCAGAGGTAGGAGGATTGCTGTGAGTTCAAGGCCAGCCTGAGACTACAGAGTGAATTCCAGGTCAGCCTGGGCTAGAGTGAGACCCTACCTTGAAAAACCAAAAAAAAAAAAAAAAAAAGAATCGTGTTGGAGACATGGTTCAGTGGTTAAGGGCTTGCCTGCGAAGCCTAATTGTAATGGGGTGAGCTGAGGATTAGAATTTAGATAATGCCCAGCAAAATTTCCAATGTACCCCAAAATTTAAGGAGTACCCAAATTCTTGTCTACAAAGTTAAAGAATTAAATCATAAACAACAAGATATTAAGGTATCATGGGAGACTTTATTAAGGGAACATGGGGAGTTACAGAGTTCTCCAGCCACCAGTGTGGGGAGAATATGTGGCAGAGGTTTTGGTCAAAATTTATGCTCTTTAATTAAATAGGCAGGAAAAGAATGATAATAGAGAGCTGCCATCATGAGAAAAAGTTCATATGGGAAAGATCATGAGTCCTTACCTGGAAAAGGACTGAAAGTCCTCCTTCTAGGATGCCATGTAGAAGAGACTTCCTTTGTTCTAGGGAAGCTTTTTTAAACTTCCACCAGGTAAGTCAGAGAGACAGCTGATTGGTCTATACCTGACCAATCAGTTTTTGCATCTAGGCGTGAGCTCTGGCTAGAAACACCTCCCACTCAAGGGCAGAGGGTCTATGGAACTTGCCTGAACTGTTATATAATGACCCTGGTTTGATTTCCCAATACCCACATAAAGCCAGAACAAAGAGAAGCATGCATCTGGAGTTTGTTTGCAGCAACTAGAGGCCCTGGTGTGCCCATTCTCTCTCTCTCTCTCTCTCTCTCTCTCTCTCTCTCTCTCTCTCTCTCTCTCTCTCTCTCTCTCTTCTTACAGATAAATAAAATATTTTTTAGAGATTCTATTTCTGGATATGGTATTTCTATAATAACATCTCAATCTTATTAAGAGTATTCTTTTTTAAAATACGTTTATTTGCTAGCAGAGAAAGAGAGAAGAGAGACAGACAGAGAATGGGTGTGTGAAGGCCTCAGCTTCTGCAAATGGACTCCAGGTGCATGTGCCACTTTGTGCATCAAGCTTACATGGGTTCTGGGGAATCAAACTCAGTTAATTATGCTTTGCATGCAAGCACCTTAACCACTGAGCCATCTCTCCAGACCCTGAAGCGTATTCTTGACAAACCAAAACTAATTTTGGCCTGGTTAGTGGTGCACACCCAACACTCGGATATACAGGTAGGATATCCCTGAGTTTGAGGATAGCCTGAGACAAAAGAGTGAGACTCTGACTTGAAAACACACACACAAAAAAAATAAAAATAAAACTATTTCTGTATTTTGAACAATCAGTAATTGGTACATGCACAGACAGGAATAGTAGTTATCTTTAATCAAAGAGAAAACTTCTCTAAGACAGTCCTGGTAGTACAGACTATAATTCCAGCACTCAGGAGACTGAGGCAGGAGGAGGGCTATGAATTTGAGGCCAGCCTGGGCTACAGAGTGAAACCCTATCTGAACAAACAAACCAACTCAAAACCAAAAGACAAATAACATCAACTTCTCTATTGCCTTACAGTTATTCAAAATGCCATGTTGCAACTTTGCAAAAATTAGAAAGTAAAATTCATAAATTGCTTTCACAGTCCATGTTGTAGGTGCCCTCTCACTGCTGGCACAAAGCATTCAGGACCCCAACTTTCAAAAGAGTCAGAATTCTTCCTGCTGTCCCAATGTAAAACAATAATCTCTCAATTTTTAGCTGAACAGGTAATGTCTGCAGCCTGAAATTTCATTTCATTCTGTGCCATATCCAACTGCTCACAACAGTCCATTTCTACACAATGCTAACCCTGCGTAAGTTCTCAGGATGTAAAAATGCAATAAGCCTCTCAGGCGAACTGCCTCTAGGCCAATTAAAACAAAGTTCTTTATTCCCCTCATAAACTAAATTTCACAGGCCACAATTCTTCCTGTATTCAGTTCCTTTACCTCTGACCTGAATCGTCCATCAAGCTCTGCCTTTAGCACTGCAAGGCATCCTTTAGGCCAAGGTTTCAAATCCTTCCAAACTCCTCCCTCAAATCAGTTCCAAAAAGCCAAAAGCCACACAGTTGGGTTTTAGCAGCAGTGACCCCGTTCTTGGTACCAGCTTTCTTTCTTTTTTTTTTCTTTTTTTTTGTTTTGTTTTGTTTTTCGAGGTAGGGTCTCGCTCTAGCCCAGGCTGACCTGGAATTCACTCTGTAGTCTCAGGTTGGCCTCGAACTCACAGCAATCCTCCTACCCCTGCCTCCCGAGTGCTGGGATTAAAGGCATGAGCCACCATGCCCGGCTTGGTACCAGCTTTCTGTTGTAGTTACTTTCTTGTTGTTGGCTCAAAGCCCCAGACCAAAAACAGCTGATGGAAGGAAAGTTGTTATTTTGGTTTATAGTCTGGAGGGAACATTTCATGATGGCAGGAGAAAGCATGGCATGAGCAGAGGCTGGACATCACCTCTGCCACAGCAAGTGGAAAACAGCAGCAAGTGAGGGAGCCGAACTCTAGCAAAGGGGGAGCTAGCTATAACATCTCTAAGCCTGCCCCCAATAACATAACTCCTCCAGCAATGCTCTACCTCATAAATTGCCATCAGCTGGGAACCAAGCATTCAAAACACATGAGTTTATGGGGGACATCTGATTCAAACCACCACAGTCAATGATAAAGGAGTCCTAGAAGCTGGAGAGATGGCTCACCAGTTAAGGCACTTGCCTGCAAAGCCTAATGATCAAGGTTTGATTCCACAGTACCCATGTAAAGCCAGATGCACAGTGGCACATGCACCTGGTGCACCCATTCTCTCTCTCTCTCTACTCACAAATAGAAAAAAAACTAAGAAGTCCTAAAATTATTAGAAACTGATTTTTAAATATTATTTATTTTTGAGGTAGGGTCTTGCTCTAGCCCAGGCTGCTCTGTAGCCTATGTAGATCACTATGTAGTCTCACAGTGGCCTTCTAACCCATGGTGATTCCCCTGTCTCTGCCTCCCAAGTGCTGGGATGAAAGGCTGTGGTTCATGGATTCCTTGGGGGGGGGGAGTCATTTTACACTCACATCCCAGTTCATCTATGTGGCTGGGTGGACAGAGTCTTGGGGCAACGATGAGCCGACAGGCATAGCCACTCGGGAGACATTTGCAGTGAACAGCTCATTTATTATGCAGGAAAAAGTTGTTTATATAGAGGAAAAACCAGAGGCAGGGGCATAAGCAGTGAGGGGATTGGTAGGGGCAGGGTAGTCTGTGGACATTTCATGAAGGGATTGGCAGGGGCCAGTAACCTGTGGATGCCTAGTTTGCATAGATAAATTGGGGGGGGGAGCTTTCTCAGCCCCAAGTGGCAGGAGTTACGTGCCTTTAGACATCCAATGGATGGTGGTGGCTGCAGAGAAACTGTGACCTTTAAACTTTTATTGCCCAGGCTTGTTATTACAGCTGGGGTATGTGAGCTTTAGTAAACTCAGGCCTGGAAGTGTCTGGGTTTATCAGGGTTTCTTGAGGCCTGTCAGGGGGCTGGAGTTTTTAGGATAAAAGAAAGAGGCAAGGCCAAACTCCTGCTGGTCTCAATCTCAAATAGGATGAGATTATGGGGCTTTCAGGCCAGCCTCAACTTTCCTTTAACCCTATGTTCTCTATACTTCTTAGCAGGGTCCCACAAAAGGTGTGTGCCACCACACCCGGCTTTGAGTTTTTTTAATTATTTGTTATTTGTGTATGTGTGCGTGCCTATATGGTGTTTAGAGGAAAACCTTGGCATGTTTGTCCTCTCCTTCTGCTTTCTTTTTTTTTTTTAATATTTTATTTATTCTTTTTTTTTTTTTTTTTGGTTTTTTGAGGTAGGGTCTCACTCTAGTCCAGACTTACCTGGAATTCACTATGTAGTCTCAGGGTGGCCTAGAACTCACGGCGATCCTCCTACCTCTGCCTCCTGAGTGCTGGGATTAAAGGCGTGCGCCACCATGCCTGGCTTATTTATTCATTTTTAAGCAGAGAAATACAGAGACAGAGAGAGAGAGGGAGAGAGCACCAGGGCCACCACCTTGTGGGTGTGGCTTATGTGGGTTCTGGGGAATTGAACCTGGGGCCTTAGAAACTAGAGGCAAGTGCCTTAATCGCTGAGCCATCTCTCCGGCCCTCTGCCTTCTTTTTTGAGACAGAGTCTCCCCTGTTGCTTTTGGTATTGTGTGTGCACCAGTGTCTTTGGCTCATGGGTTGTATTCTTCTGGCTCTGCCTACCATCATCCCAGGTACATTGCAATCAAAGATTACTTGTGTCACTTTGCATCCAGTTTTATGCGGGTGCTGAGGAATTGAACTTGGGTCTGCAGGCTTGCATATATGTACCTTTAACCACCGCGTTATCTCTCGAGCCTCAGAAACTGAAAGTTTAATATTATCTGTATATTAAAGTATATTGTGGGCCAGTGGTTAAAGACTGGCCTGGGTTCAATTCCCTAGTACACATGTAAAGTCAGATGCAAAAAGTGGTGCTTGTAGCTGGGCGTGGTGGCACACACCTTTAATCCCAACACTCAGGAGGCAAAGGTAGGAGGATTGCCATGAGTTCGAGGCCACCCTGAGACTACAGAGTGAATTCCAGGTCAGCCTGGGCTAGAGCGAGACCCTACCTCGAAAAAGTGGTGCTTGTATATGGCATTCATTTGTGGAAAAAAAGAGACCCTGGTGTGTCCATACACACAAATACATATGCAAATTAAAATTTAAAAATAAAGTATATTGATTTATAGGTAAATTCAAGTTAAACAAAATTAAGCCAAATATTTTGATATTTCATAGTATTTATTTATTTTAAAAAATATTTTATTTATTCATTTTTCAAGTAGAGAAAGAGAGAGAGAGAGAGAGAGAGAGAGAGAGAGAGAGAGCACCAGGGCCACCACCTTGTGGGTCTGGCTTATGTGGGACCTGGGGAATTGAACCCGGGGCCTTAGGCACTGGAGGCAAGTGCCTTAACCGCTGAGCCATCACTCCAGCCCTCATAGTATTTATTTTAAGTATTAAAAGAAAACCTTTATTGGGCTAGAGAGATTGCTTAGCAGTTAAGGTGCTTGCCTTCAAACCTTAACCTTTTGGGTTCGATTCCTCAGCACCCACATAAAGCCAGATGCACAAAGTGTCACATGTGTCTGGAGTTTGCAGTGGCAGGAGGCCCTGGTGCGCCCATTCCTTCTCTCTATGTCTCTCTGGTTGCAAATAAAGTAAAAAATGAATGAAATTTTGAAAAAGAAAATCTTGTTTTTAAAAAATTATTTAAGAGAGAGAGAGAATTTGGGCATGACAGGGCCTCTTGCCACTGTAAACAAACTCCACATGCATCTAGAATAGCTGGCCAGCAGTTTTCCAGGCTCATGAACGCAACCCTTCCCCTGATCTGTAAGAATTTTTACAGTAAAGTTATTGCTTCACCACAACTGGTTTTGGTGCAATCCTACTATCTGGGGTGAATAGACGTGTGTTCACGTTTCCCCAGGAAAAAAGTTTCCTGTGCCAGATGATGTGAGTTTAAGGCCAGACTGGCCTACAGAATAAGTTCACCCATGCATCTAGAATAGCTGGCCAGCAAGCCCCAGGATCCTCCTCTCTCCACCTCCCCCGTGCTGGGATTACAGGTCTGTATCACCATCACAGGTTTTCTGCTATTATCTAAACTGACCCCTTCCACCCCCCCCCAGAAAAAAGTGTTTTTAAAAAATTAACCTCATTTGGTTATGGTAGCACATGCTTTAATCCCAGCATTGGGGGCAGGGTGGGTTGAGGTCAGAAGTAGGAGGATTGCCCTGCATTTGAGGCCACCCGAGACCACAGAGTGAATTCCAGGTCAGCCCGAGCTAGAGTGAGACCCTACTTCGAAAAACAAAGTAGCAACAAGAAGTTAACCTCAAAGGATAATGTAAACAAGAGAGAAAAAAAAATGTAATGAATTTATGGAAGATAAAAATTAGATGACAGCATGATAATTGATTTGGCACAGCGGGCGGAAGGAACGAAAATCAGAAATGCTAATGAACCCTGAAGAGCTCCTCAGAGCTCCATCCTTTACAAGCGCCAAGTCCACGGGACAGCTGTAGACATAGCCCCAAAAGTCTGTAAGCAGGGAGGTTGGACTTCCAATTCATTTCTTCCTCCATTCCACAGATCCTCACTACAAAAAGAAACAGACAAATCCAGACATTTAAGGAAAACCTGCCAGGTAGGCTTCATGAACCCAATAAAAGAGAAAAGGAATTTAGAGAAAATAGGGATACTGGAGGGAAAACTTTATTTATTTATTTAGTTAGTTTTTTTCGAGGTAGGGTCTCGCTCTAGCTCAGGCTGATCTGGAATTCACTATGTAGTCTGAGGCTGGCCTTGAACTCATGGTGATCCTTCTACCTCTACTTCCCGAGTGCTGGGATCCACACCCAGCTGGAATTTTTTTTTTTTAAGGAGAGAATCTAGGGCTGTGAAGGTGGTTCACTGGACAACACACTTGCCATTCAAGCTAGAGTACCCAAATTGGATCCCCAGACTCCACATTAAAAAAGATGGGGCTCTAATCCCAGCACGCTGCTGGCAAGATGGAAGGCAGAGACAGGAAAACTTCCTGGAAGCTCATAGTGAACGCAAAAAAGAGCAAGGTGGAGAAAGAGAAAGAGAGAGACAGAGAGAGACAGAGACAGAGAGAGACAGAGACAGAGAGAGAGAAAGAGAGAGAGAGAGAGAGAGAGAGAGAGAGAGAGAGAGAGAGACCCTGCCTCAGATGACAGGCAAAGACACCTGAAAAGTCCTCTTCACCTTGGAATGTGTGTGCCCACAATTTCACATGCAAACATGAGCACACACATAATAATGAAAAAAATATTTTAAAGAGAATAGATTTAGAAGGTTCAATTCACACAGCTCCAGAGACCTCTCCCCTTGAGTGGGAGGTGTCTAGCCAGAGCCCAAACTAGGTGCTAAAACTGATTGGTCAGGTATGAACCAATCAGCTGACTCTCTGACTCACCTGGGGAAACTTAAAAATTAACTCCCTAGAAAAAAGGTTCTCTTCCCCATATGCCAGGCCAGCAGAAGGACGACTGAATCTCCGGCCTCAGAAAGGTAAGGCCTTCCCCACCTCAGCTTCCCCTAATGGCTGGGGTGAGGGAAGGCTCCAGATTTTCCCCACATGAACCTCTCCGTTACTTTTTTCTGCTGCTGCTTGCTTAGCTGAACAGCATAAACTCTGTTAAAACTCTCCACATATTTTCCCCACACTGGTGGCTGGAGAACTCTGTAACTCCCCATGTTCCCTTAAATAATAAAGTCTCCCACTATACCTTACTATCTTCTTGTCTATGATTTTAATTCTTTAACTTTGTAGACAAGAATTCAGGTACTCCTTAAATTTGGGGGTGCATTGGAATTTTTGCTTGGCGTTATCTAAATTCTAACCCCCAGCTCACCCCACTACAACATCCAATCAGAAAGACAGAGGAGATAAAGTAGAAATTTAGTAAGTTTCTTATCTGTTACTTATCAAGCAAACATGAGTTCCCACTGCAGGCCCAAACCATGAATGAGAACCTATACCAAGGAAGGTGTCCCAAAATGTCAAACTCCTTGACCTACAGAGATAATAATGAAGGGAATGGGTCATGGCAGAAAAGTCTCTTCTGCTGCAGTGGAAATTCATTAAAAATAAGCAAGCCATGCAGTCTTTAATCCCAGCACTCGGGAGGCAGAGGTAGGAGGATCGCCGTGAGTTCAAGGCCACCCTGAGGCTACAGAGTGACTTCCAGGTCAGTCTGGGCTAGAGTGAGACCCTACCTGGAAAAACAAAACAAAAAAAAAATTAATTATAATAATAAAATAAAAAAGAAGGGAGTGCTTTCTGGCAGTGAGGATGGATGGCCTCTCCCAGGACCTCCTTCATCATGGATGTGAAGCGCTCAGGATTCTGGGGAGTTCTGTGCCAGCTGCCTCTCTGCCCTCCAGCCAGCCTTCAGGAGGCAGTAACGTGAACAGCAGCCTGAATCAATGGGTGGGAAGTGAGCCCAAGACACACGTTTTTGGTATATTGTTTAAAAAGGGGGGTGTGTGAAGGGCTGGGCGATCACTCAGTGGTTAAAGGCAAAGCATGCCTGCCTGGGATTTGATTCCCCAGTCAGGCCAGATGCAGAGTGCTGCGCGTGCCTGGAGTTCAGTGACAAAAGGTCAACATGCTCATTCTCTCTTTCTCTCAAATAAATTTTAATAATTAAAAAATTTATAGGTGTCACTTATTTTTTAAAAGACTATTTATCTGGGCGCGCACGAGCAATAGACCCTGAGCCTCAGGAAGTGTGACAGAGATGTTCCAGTGCTGAACACTCCACTGTCATTTCTTCTTAGCACTATGGTGTCTTTTGAGTTATCCCAGTGGTCACCGCCATCTGAAAAAGAGAAGCTTCTTTAGCCAATAGTGAGAGTAGCATTATTATATGGGTAAATTCATTTAAAAAAAAGTGGTTGTAAGACAGTTTAGTTGGCATAATATATGTATTTAGTCAGACAACATCAGGCATTACTCCCCTAGGGCTCACGACCTCCCCCACCATATGCTTTTGACTAGGTCTTTAGTACCAGACATGTATTCCCTCCTGTGGAGCAGGCCTCCAGTCCAATTAGAGAGCAATTGGTTTCCCCCACAATAGATGTGCCACTATTGCCCCAGTTGGCACATTTGGCCTGGCTGGCGAGTCTTAAGGCTTGCAAGGTCCACTGCTATTCACCACCATTGATGACGTCTCTCTCCCATAGGACTGCATGCAGCCATGGCTTTTTCCAACTTTCTGTCAGCTGGTTAACAGGGAGGAGGTTTCCAGCTCAGCTCTAGCTTGATTTCTCAGTGACCTGCAGCCCAAGTTTATGGTGTCTTCAGCAATAGGGTCTTCCCAGCCGGGCGTGGTGGTGCACGCCTTTAATCCCAGCACTCCGGAGGCAGAGGTAGGAGGATCGACATGAGTTCAAGGCCACTCTGAGACTACAGAGTGAATTCCAGGTCAGCCTGGGCTAGAGTGAGACCCTGCCTCAAAAAACCAAAATATATATATATAGGGTCTTCCCATCTCATTCTGGTGGGCAACCAAGAGCCTTGGCAATGGTCTATAATGTTTGGGGGCCTCAGGAACCTCCCTGGTCAACTGCTCTCTGGAAGGAATCCCATCTCTTGCACT
>PVHP010013454.1:25992-39581 GCA_004024765.1 Zapus hudsonius | reverse complement strand
AGAAGTTGTTAAGATGGACTATTGTTCTTCAACTTCTCAGTCTTTGGAACTTGAGCTAAACAAACTTCTTTTGCTTCTTTTGCTCCAGTTCATGGCATAGTGTTATGGCAACAGAAAATGGAGTAAGACAAGCCAAATTCTGTGAATGTAATAAAATGTTAACATTTAGTTGATTTTTTTCATAAGATTTAATCATACAATATTATTAGTTCGTTTCTGATTTTCAACCAGAGATGGAGAAACTGGATGAAATCCTTTCTTGATTTGTCCCCATGGTCTGCCTTTGTTAGTATTTTACAATACAATGGAATTCCTAACTGCCTGGAGACTCCAAAAACATGAAGTCACATGCACAGAGTGACACATGCTTCTGGAGTTCATTTGCAATGACAAGAATCCCTGGTGTGCCCATATTCACTCTCTCTGTCAACCTCTGTCTCTCTCTGTCTCTCTGTCTCTCTCTGTCTCTGTCTCTCTCTCGCTCTCAAATAAATAAATAAATGAAATATTAAGAAGAAAAAAAAGAAGAAGAAGAAGCAGGCCTGAGATGTTTTAGAAAAATGTATGGATAGAAAGAAAATCAAAACAAGCATTAAATGCTTCTGAATGGCTAAGAAAAAAACTGATGAAAATCACCAGATTTTGTAGGAGGCGGAATATTTGATGAACTGAACTTGAAAACATTTTCAGTAGGGAAAGGTAGAAGATAAATACGATTGTTGAAACATAAAGACATTTTAGAAGTTGTGAACTGACTGATATTCATTAACCTCAGGAAAAATCTTGCCAAACAACCGAGTATTTCTGAGGACCATAGATGAGAGCGTGTCTCATCACTAAAAGACCAATGTGTGTTTCTTTATAGAATTTTCACAGTGCAAAAGGTGAGGTGTTCTCCTTTTCTTACCTTATTTTGAATAGTGATTTGAAATGCAGTAATACAGACTATTCTTGAATTTTTCTTTATAGTTAGGCAAAGCCTGTAATTCTGTTTGCAAGTTCTGGCAATCTGCTAGGAACTAAAAATGAAAAACATGCCATAGAATTTCTTAGGGTGCTTAAATTAAGCATTTCACTTCCGTGCACAAAATAGTTTCTTGTAAAATTAAATATCTTACTTAAGCTATGAGGGAAGGTTGATGAAAGCAGTAAACTTTTTTAAAGGTCATTCCTTGTTTTGTCTTTTTGATTATGTTCTAATCACTTCTGTGTCCTGGTATCATTTTTTTTAGTGAAAAGCATGGAAAATGATGCAGAAAAGATATATATTTGAGTCTGTACTGAAAGGACTTTAGATTTATGCTCAAGAACTTTGATAGAAAGTCTACAAGGATCGACCGAAGAATTCCTTGTGGAAACTCTGTGGGAGCAGCTAGTATATGTCATAAAAAAAAAAAAATCTTGAATGGCAGGGTGTTGTCACAAATATTCAGTGAGAGACTGGAGTTTGTTAATTTCATTCTTTCACCATATGCAATGTTGTATTCAGAGCTTCCATTATCAAAAGGTAAACTAGCAAAATAAGTATATTTGTTAGAGGAGACAGACTGCAATAAAAAAAAAGCCACGAAGTAAATATTGACTCAATTACAACAGATGCTTATAACAGTCCTATGCTGGTATAGCAGACAGTGGCTTTGCCCCCATTGCAACCCATGGATCCAAGCTGCCGAAGGATTTTCCATCTTGGATATATGGTTTCTAAGGTCACCTTCTCTAGTGTGAGCAGACAGAAGACAAAAGCATGAAGGAGCTTAGTATTGTAGGCCAAGTCTGGAAATGACAAGACTACCTTTTCTCAGCTCAGCCAATCCCAAGGCCACACAGGGAGTTGAGTGTGGGTTGGCAGACCTCTAGTTACAAACTTGGAAGCCACTTCCTAGAACCAATTCCATAAAATGCAAGAGGGAGAATAAACATTTGGTGAAAAAACCTATTATCCTTGCTTCTAAGTTGCTGGAAATCATCACACATGCAATCAATCACTTCAGTTAGCATATTTGTGCTACTACAGGGGTTCTGGAGTCAGAAAAATAATGACTATGTCCCTTTGTCCCTGCGTCTATCTGTGTGTGTGTGTGTGTGTGTGTGTATGCATGAGTGTGTTTGTGAGAAGGTGGAGGGGGTGATATTGATCCTTTATGAAAGAAATTCTCACCATACACTTGCAGCAGTGGGCAAGGTACACAAAGGTTTTGAATAGAGTTAACACAAATAGGCCCAATCAAAAAAGCCCAGACGTTCCATTTTGGGTAAAATATGGTAGCCTTAACACAGACTTTACTTATCCTAACTCAAAAGCTAAGATGTTAAGAAAAAAAGGAATAAATTTTTTTTAATTGGACCAAGTAAGGTACAAAGGTCAAAGACCTAGAAAATCCAACAGAAGTTTGTAGCATAGTAAACTCTACCAGAAAATAAAAGGGGTTGACAAGTCAAACCTCACACGGCATGAATGACTCAGCAACAATAGCTCTGAGAGTGTGTGGCTTTGCCCTGACCTCTCAGACATCAAAGGGCTTAAGAGATAACTTACATGACACAGGATCATATATTAATTCTACTTTTATTTTCCTGTTACCAGAATCATTGGCGGGCTCAATTATATTCCCCAAGTAATAGCTATGTTTCAAACATTCCTTTGTGCTTTAACACCTAATTCTACAACAAAATTGGGAAGACTACACACACACACACACACACACACACACACACACACACACACACACAGTCTCATCCTGTACAATGACATACAATTACTTGCTGTCCCTAAACTAGTGTTCAGAAAAAAACTTCCCCATGATATACAGCTTAATCCATAAATGTACCAAGACACTGGTCTGCAATCTTCTATGGACTCCAAGGAAAGCACAATTTAAAAGTTCTTTTTTTTGAAAAAAACAATAAAATTACACTCTCTTTAAATGGTTGATTTAAGAATGTGGTGTTATCCTAATGACAAGCATTTCTACTGTTAGACTGTGACCTTCCCAATGCCTACATATTAGACAGGGATTCATATATCCATCAGAAGAAATGTTCATAGCCAGCCTGTCCTTCAAGTTCTAAGATTGAAAACTCCTCTCAGTTTTTTTTTATTATTTCAAACACCCTTGCAGTTTGTTTTCTGCCCTTCAAGTCCCAGAGAGCCTTATTAGTATTATACATGCACTTCTCTCTATTTGGATGAGACTAAATGAGGAACCTTTGTTTTATATACAAATCCTGATTTTATGGGAAAAAAATCCTGGTTAAATGTTTAAACTTTAAATCTTTTCATGAGACAGAGGTCATCAGCAGGAGTGCATAAGAGAATGCTGAGAGAGTTTCAAAAGACATTCAATGAGGGCCTGTTTGTGTTAAGCACCATGAGACTGTGAAGAAAGAAATACCAGGCCAGGAGTTCAGATTCCAATGATGTAATTCCAATTACCTTAACAGGGAAGTACAACTGATCAGGGAGGGGGAGGGGGGGAAGCAGGGAATTCGGGATAACAACGCATGGTTTGCCCACTAAATAATATAACTCATTATGGACAATTAAAAAAAAAAAGTTGTTACAAACCAAAAAAAAAAAAAAAATCTGACGTAAACACTTACAAGAGGGAAAGATGGTGGCTGTATGAAGAAATGACAAAATCCTTCTGGGGAAGGCTATATTTGAAATGGCTCTATAGGATCTATGTAATTCTTGAATAAGTGGTACGGATGGTGCTTCTGTCCCATGGGACATGTGGGACCTGTTTTAAATAGGATAAAGTCCACAGAGCTGAAGGAGAGAGACTATAGACACTGGGTTGGATATGCCATAGAGTTATTCATTGAGAACTCTCATATATAGGATTATTTATTTGATGTAGTTGGGACTCATAGAAGAAGAATTTATTCTATATGAATAAGTTAGCTTAAAGGGGTTCTTTAGAAAAGAGAAAATAATGCTCCCGAGACTTGGTTTTCTAATGTAAGCTATCACCAAGGAACAATAAGAGAGTCAATAAAATGCATATATATTTTAGAAGTAGAATAGTCAATACATAGAGAATTTATAAATTGAACCCACAAAGAATATTCTTCAAGCAAATTTTTGTGCCTGATTCAAGAATGGCCAAGTCCTGAAATTTTGCTGCTTGTAAAATATATGTTAACATGCATATAGATACATGTACATATATGTATATACATTATATAAGCCTATGTCATACAAAATTTATGTATATGTATATGTGACATGTACATTATATATATATATATATGTATATATAAGTTATATATATTTTACACCCAAAATATGTATACACAAATATACATAGATCATTTATATAAAAAAACACATCTCTCAAAGTTTTTTTTTTTACTAGAGAAATATAAAGGGATGCATTTATCACTTTCATTACTTTATATTTTGGTATAATGCTCATCTGCAAAGAAGAATTTCAACAAATAATGAAGTCACATACTGAGTATTTCAATGTGCTATATATCCCAGCTGACGTTGCCTGGATTCCTGGTTCTCAAGACTACATTAATGAGTTGCTCAAACACTTAACAGAAAGGCTGATGAAATTTTTCAATGTGCTTATGGGGTTCTCACTGGAAAGACAATCCCATCTGGAAATAGATTAATTAAAGGCTCAATGGAGTAATAAATTATTTGTATCATATTGATCTCTGCAGATGTAAAGGATTATGATTTTTAGCTCTCTACCTTCTGAACTCATGATCAGATTTTCAGCATGATTTGTGATGGTTTATATTGATTGCCAACTTGATAAGAATTAAGACCACCTAGGAAAGGTGCATTTGGTCATGCCTGTGATGATCTTGATTAGATTAATAATTAAAGTGAAAAGACCCACTTTAACTGTGGTCAACTGCATTTCACTTTCTGAAGGTCTGTCTAAAAAGGAAAGAGCTTGAAGAACCCCAGAATTCATCACTTAGCTTCCTCACTGTGGACTGCATGTGACCAGCTGCCTCAAACTCCTGAACCATATCTTCCCTGTTATAATGGGCTGTATTCTTGAATTGCAAGCCAAAACAACCCCATCCTTTCTGAAGTTGCATTGAAAAGTTAAGTTATACAGAAAATTGGTATAAGGAGTGGGGTCATTACTATGATAAATGTGGCCATGTGGGTGAACTGCCTTTTAGGAGGAATGTAGAATATTATGAAACTTTTGTCTAGAAAAATCCTTTAATACCATAAGTAGAACTTAATAGACCATTCTGGTGAAAGCTTGGAGGATAAGAATGCTGAGAGAAATTCAAGTAGTAAAGGTTCAGCTCATGAAATTTCAAGGAGGGAAAGGTCTATATCACGAACTAGGTTAGAGACAGTTCATCTTATATGTTGGCAAAGAAAATGACATCATTCTGCCCACAGCCTGAGAATGTAAATGATGCAGAACTCAAACATGATGGACTCAAACATGATGTATTTATGTGTTGGGCAGAGGAAATCTCAAGACAGAGTAGCATTCAGGTGCCGAGAAAGCAATTGTGATTGTTAAGGAAATCAGTACCATTTATGAGTTAGAAGATAAGTACTGATTATTGATTCTATGTCTCCAACTAGAAAACAAGCTCTTTTTAAAACTTTTTATTGACAGCTTCCATAATCATACACAATAAACCATGATAATTACCTCCTCATCCACACTTTCTCCCTCTCAAATCCACAGTCCATCGTATTTGCTCCCCCTCTTAATTTCTCTCTCTTTTGTTTTGATGTCATCATCTTTTCCTCCCATTATGAAGGTATGTGCAGGTAGAGTCAGACACTATGAGGTCATGAATATCAAGGCCTTTTTGTGTCTGTAAGATTACATTGTAAGCAGTCCTACCCTTCCTTTGGCTCTTACAATCTTTCCACCACCTCTTCTGTAATGGACACTAAGTTCAAGAGGTGTGATAGAGACGTCCCAGTGCTGAACACTTTACTGTGGTTTCTTCTCAGCACTGTGGTGTTTCTTGCATCATCCCAGTGGTCACTGCCATCTGAAAATAGAAGCTTCTCAAGCCAAAAGTGAGAGTAATAAATGGGTATGAACTTTTTTTAAGCGCTCAGAAGGCAGTTTGGTAGGTATAATATATGCATTTAGCCAGACAACATCAGGCATTACTCCCCTAAAACTCATGACCTCCCACACCAAAGGCTTTTGACTAGGTCTTCAGTACCAAGCATGGATTCCCTTCCATGGAGCTGGCCTCCAATCCAATTAGAGAGCAATTGGTTTCCCCCATAACATATGTGTCAGTTGCCCCAGTTGGCACAATTGGCCTGGCTGGCCAATCCCAAGGCTTGTAAGGTCCACTGCTGTTTACCACCATTGATGACTTTTCTCTCCCATAGGGCTTCATGCAGTCATAACTTTTTCCAGCTTTCTGTCAGCTGGTTAACAGGGAGGAGGTTTCCAACTGAGCTCCAGCTTGATTTCTCAGTGGCCTGCAGCCCAAGCATATGTGGTCTTTAGCAATAGGGCCTTACAATCTCATTCTGGTGGGCAGCCAAGAGCCTTGGCAATGGCCTGTAATATTTTGGGTGCCTGAGGAACTTCCCTGGCCAACAGCTCACTGGAAGATATTCCATCCCTGGCACTGAAATTTTTCTAATAAAAATATGTGGCTTCTGGGTATTCCATTATCCAAAGAAGTTGATTGCTATGTAGCTTATTTTAAACCTTTAAATTTTTTATTAACCCTCCTCCCACCCTTTCTTTGCTCAATCCTTTCTCCTTACTCCACTTAGGCCATAGCACCCATAGAAATCTGATCATTTACTTACATATATAGGATGCCCTCACCTTAAGTCTCTCCTCTCCCCTCTCCCTTATAGCCCCTGTATGGCTTACTGGTCTCTACAACTGACTTTTACTCCAACTCACATATAAGTCTAAACACTTGCAGCTAGGATCCATATATCTCTTTCAAGAGAGCATGTGGTGTTTTGGCTTTCTAGGCCTGGGTTACCTCACTTCTTTCCAGATCTATCCATTTCCCTACAAATTTCATAATTTCATTTTTCTTTACCACTGAAGGGAGCTTCATAGTATAAATGTACCACATCTTCATTATCCATTCATCAGTTGAGGAACATTCAGGCTGGTTCCAATTCCTAACTATTGTGAATAGAGCCAAATAAGCATGGATGAGCAAGTATCTCTAAGGTAGTGACTAGAGTCATTAGGATATATGCCAAGGAGTGGTATAGCTGGTTCATATGGTAAATCTATTTTCAGCTCTCTCAGGAACCTCCACATTGCTTTCCTCAATGGCCATACCAGTTTACATTCCCACCAAATATATAGAAAGGTTCTTATGTTTCCACAACCTCACCAGCATTTATTGTTACTTTTTTTTTTATCATAGCCATTCTGACAGGAGTGAGATGGAATCTCAGAGTAGTTTTAACTTAAATTTCCAAGATGGCAAAGGAGGTATGACATGGTTTTAGACATTTACAAACTATGTGTATTTCTTCTTTTGAGAACTCTCTATTGAGTTCCATAGCCCATTATTTGAATGGGTTGTTTGATTTTTTATTTAGTTTTTTTTTAATTTTTGGTATATCATGGATATTAATCCTGTTATAATTCTGTTATATATAGCACATTCCAGTCTCACTCATCCTCCAGTACTTCCAGACCACTCATCATGAGCCCATCCCAATTTTCCTTCCCCCATTCCAAAGTTTGCTTTATGCCTAAGCCTGGAAAGACATAGTATAATGTCATTTACTATGAGCCCATCAGTAGGGGTCAAAGTCAGATTAATTTCTTTGTCTCTTTGGAGCCAGGAACACTGGCAGACACATAGGGGCTTCTTAGTGCAGTTCACTAAAAGTGACACCTAGAATCTTAAGCAGAGTTAACAATGTCCACTGAGCTGCAAAGAGAGTAAAATACTCCAGTTAAACTGACCATGTGAGGAGATTTAACATGAAGGACAAAATATAGAAATGGACTGTATAAAAATGGGATGAGTTCTCAAATGATCACGTGGCCTTTATCATTTGCTGAAATCCTTTATGTTTCAGGTGGGCACTGAGCTCATGTGAATAAAATATAAAACCAGACCTGAATATCAAATGTATGGAAGTCAGCCCAAATGTAAAAACAAGACAGAAGGAGAAGAATTGAATCGACACATAAAGCATACTCAACACCAGAGAAGAGCTGCTATACAGGTTCAGGATATTAGTAGAGGAGACCTCCCCTGGCATGGGCCTCAGCTGTCTATTTCCTAGCCCAGAACTCAAAACTAATCGAAGTGAGGTGGTCATAGACGGTAAAGAGCAAATGTGACATACTTTGTAGTGTGCGAGATTGCTTTTTGTCTGTCAGTCCCGACATTCCTTCTTTTCCCATTTGTATCTGTGTTGGTGTGCATGTAGGTATACATGTTCATATATATGTGGGGTAGAATGTATGAGGTGCAAGTGCATATGTGTGGAAATGAATGTGGAGTCCAGGTGTTAATGGTGGGTGATTTTTCAGTTGTTCTCCCCCTGATTTTTTGAGATAGGATCCAGAGCTCACCAATTTGGCTAGGCTAGCTAGCCAGCAAACCTAGGGATCCTTCTCCACCTTACCTCACATTGACAGATGTGCTGGTTTTTTCATAGATACTGGAAGTGCAAATTCAGGTCATAATGCTGGTATGACATTGAACCTTCTCCTCATCCTGTAGGTGTATCCCAAGTTTCCAGCAAACTCATTATCCTCTTGCTTTGTTCTCTGGTGTGGACCACCACAACTGGCCCAGTGTTTCTAACAGGGCTGTCTGCCTCCAGTAAAAGCTGAGTAGGGCTGGGAAGGAGGCTGAATCCTTATTGGACCTCTGCCGTACACAGGCATACACAAGCATACATACATTATGTAATGTCCAGGAGCAGTTAGGGATCTTATCCTTTTGTTCTTTTTATTACCAGTAACTCTGGGTTCTTGAGACAAATTAGTACCAATAACACCACATCCTTTTCCAGGTGGGAAAAGAAGAATGAATGACCATTAATCTCATAAAAATGGATCTCCAGCTTCCCAGCACACCTGCAGTTCTTGTCCACTTAAAGAAGTACTAGATTCATGGGTTAAAATCTTCTATATTCATTTGAACCACACATATGTTCCTAACAGATTTCCAATTAATGTACTATGTAGCCTGTCTCCAAATTTGGATAGTGGTCCCATTCTCCCTCAGATGCATCACCATTAGTTCCTAAGGCCCATTTCAGGAGGATCAAGGGTCCTTTAGATTGAAGTTGGCTTGACAGTTCCCTAGTATTCTTGCCCGACTGTCCTGAGACCCACTGAGCCATATAGGATGCATCGACCTACACTTTTCTTCACACTAGTTGAAGTGCCACATTTGCTTTGTGTGCTGCCCACTTCCTGCCCTTTCTGACCTGGTCCTCTTCCCATGTTACTTTATAGGTGTTTTGATAATAAAGTAATTCCACATTTAATCCTGCCTGGGTACCTGCTTATTAATGGGCTGAGGTAACATTTGCTATATACAAATACATATGTGCCCACTTATCCACATTTCAAATACTTGCTAACCTGTACTATGTGACAAGTGCTGTGCTAAACTCTATATTGGAACAAAAATAGAAATGGAGCCCCAGCTTCAAAGTGTCACAGAACATTAGAGAAAAGGCAAGAAAATATTTATAGTACAGTAGTTTGTGCTTTAATAAGGGGGAAATATAACATAGTGTGGAAACTTATGATGAGGAAATATGAAAGAAGAAAGGTGTTTCATTTAAGCTTATGATCTAGTTTCAAATTGATAGAGAAGTAGATCCAGAAAAGTTAAACTCCTTTATGAGTAGGGCATGTGAAATAGATCCTTGTGCCACATAGGGAGATGGAGATGGTCACCTAGGACAGAAAGGTCTGTAGGCACAGCATACTAAAGATGAGACATGCCTATGTCTGCTGATCCTAAGTAAATTGCATTTACCTTTATTAAACCACCTTGCTTTAAAAAAATTCCACTCATCTGTCTAATCCATAGCCTTCCAAAACATTAAAAAAATTAAAAGATACTGTCTCTTCAATGTAATATATCTCCTTCCCAAACTCAAATGTGTCAGGCTAAATAAAGTGCTAATTCTCAAAGTTCTGTACAAAGTACCATACTCAGAGCCAATAGATCCCCGTCAAGCTGGAAGATGATTTTTGCCAGCTATAACTCAGAGGACTAATTTCCAGAATCTACAGAGACCTCAAAAATAAATAAATAAATAAATAAATAAATAAATAAATAAATAAATAAATAAATAAATAAATAATCAGACTGCCCCCTCACAAAATGGGGCACTGATCTCAACAGAGAATTCACAGAGGAGGAAACACAAATGGTCTTTACTCACATAAGAAAGTGATCAACATCCTTAAGCATCATGGAAATGTAAATCAAAACCACAATGAGATTCCACCTTACTCCAGTCAGAATGGCAATCATAAAGAAAACCAACAACAATAGTTGCTGGTAAGGATGGCCGTGGGGAAGGAACCCTCATTCACTGCTGGTGGGACTGCAAACTTGTTCAATCGCTATGGAAAACACTGTGCAGACTCCTAAACAGAATGGACATAGAGCTACCAATGCACCCAGCTATCCCTCTACTAGGCATCTACCCACAAGATGTCACATCTCAGCACAGAGACATTTGTGCAACTATGTTTATAGCAGCTCAATTCATAATAGCCAAGATTTGGAATCAACCCAAATGCCCATCCATGGATAACAAAACTGTGGTATATTTACATGATGGAATTTTACTCAGCTGAAAGGCAAAATGACATCAAAATTTAGAGAATACTGAATGGTCTGACTTGGAAGAGATCTTACAAAGCGAACTCTCAAAAGAACAGAAAGTCAAACACCGCATATTCTCCCTCATGTGATGTTTCTAACCAGGTTAACCTTAAACTCCATGCAAACCAGTCAGGAGAAGTGAGAGTTTGTGAAAGAGGGGCAAGGAGTGGGGTGGGGGAAGGGGATGACTTAAAAATGATGCTAAACCAAAATTTATTCAAAATTATAAAATCCTCACTTTCACAATGTAACCTATTGAGCAAGTAGTGGGCAATAGCTGGCAAGATGGGCCATGAATAGAAGGGGAGAGAGTCTAAGCCAATAGAAAATGGATCAGTTCTGAAACTCCTGGTATCAGTCACCAGCTCCTTCCCTCACTGAGCTGTTGACCAAAATGAACCATGAGGTTCCAAAAATAAGACAGCATTCTGTCAAAGCTCTTGAATGCCCACCCCAAGCTGAGGTAGGATCCTGTTGCTAAAGAAACCACAGAAAGCCACCTATCAGCATCGAGAGACCCTGCAAGGTCCAGAATGGTAACCAGCCCCGAGAAGGTAGTTAGTGCAGTTCTGGAAGGCACTGCATAAACTTCCAGGGGAAGCTGGTCAATGACAGCTGGAGGAAACAGAGACCACAGATATGAAACACAGTCTGCTGCCATGAGTAGGCTGAACACACTTCCTACTGGGAGAGAACAGCGAACCAAGAAATGAGCACTTGTTCAATGGAGGAGCCAAAGCCTGTGGGAGGTAATCAACAGCTTGTAATTTGGCCAAGTAATCCACTCAGTGACGAGGAGCCCTTAACTGGAACTGGGGACTCATGGCATAATGCACTGGGAACCAAAATCTTGGAACCCCAAGTGATTCACAAAGAGGCTACTAACAATAGAATCTAGCTAATTCAGAAATGTGTATCTCTGTTAACCTGTACTGATCTCACTCTCCAATGGAGATTCTGTTTGTATTTTTCAGAAGGCAGCAAGAGAGCTGTGGCTCTTCCAACCCTACCAAAGAGCCACAGGCTGATAGCTTACATCCTGTCAAGAGATGAGCCACCCCAGACCTACAGTGGAGGATCCACATGGAACCCCACAGAGAGTGGTGGGATAAGCAGGAGACCTATAACCACAGAAAATCTGTCAACCCATGATAAGCCAGTGAGACAGACACCAAAGATCTTCAACACAACCTAAAGAAGTTCAGAGGCACCTAAGACCTCAACAATAAAGCAGCCTTAATACTCACTCACCATGACTCAGGAAACTGAGCGGAAGAGGGGGGCAGAAAGATTGTAAGAGCCATGGTGGAGGAGAATGTCCAGAGACATTTCCCTCCTCAGTAACAACATACAAAGGGGGGTGGAACTGGGTTGACTCCTAGGGTGTCCATAACATCCTACCCCATAGACTGATCCAGTATACCCAAGGAGGAGGATACCCAGCTGATTGGGGATAGGGAGGAGGGAACAGGGAATTGGGGACATTAACACAATATTTGCTCATTCAGTGTATCTAATTATAGATAATAAAGAAACAAGAAAATTTAAGCCTCACTTTTGATTTTATAAGAAAGTAAAGGATTTCACTTAGGGGAAATAGTGCTTACTCTGAGGCAACATAGCTCATGTGGATATGGCGTAAGCTGTCTGTCATCTTCCTGTGTAAAGTTATACTAAACACATTATTGTATTGAGTGACCAGGGAGGCGTAAACCTGGTTCAAATCTTCACATTGCCTTTGCCTCAGTTTGACCTTGAACAACTTGCCCTACCACTAGGCATGTTTTCTCTGAGGTCAAATTATCACCAAGTTCACAGAAAGCTCTAATCTTTCAAGATTCATCTTTGGTATATACCAAATGGAATCCAATTAGGCATACAAGGAGATATTGTGCATTCATGTTAACTGCAGCGCTATTCAAATAATCAAGGTAAGAAATTGGCCTAAATGTTCATTAACAGATGAACGGATAAAGAAAATATCATGTGAGATATTGTAGCTACTTTCATGTTGCTAAAACAGAACACCTGGCCAAAAGTAGCTAATGGAAGGAAATGGCATATTACAGTCTTGATGGGAAGCATCAAAACTATACATCATGCCATGCCACTGTAGGCTAAGATAGCAGCCAGAGAGTGAGCTGAGTTCTGTAAAGGAGGAAGCTGGCTATAATATCCCAAATCCTTCCCCAGCAACACCTCCTCCAACAAGGTTCCACCTTTCAAATTGCTAACATCCAGAGCACATGAGTTTATGTTATGAGGACATCTGTATATGATATATATATATATGTATCTATATCTATCTCTCTCTCTATATATATATGTATATATGTATATACATTATATGTGAAGTTCTATTCATTCATAAGGAAGAATGAAATCGTATCACTTAGGAAAGTAAATAGAACTAGAGATCATCATGTTAAGCCAAATAAACCAGAGTACCAGCACATGAATTGTACATTTAAAGTTTCTACTTTTTAAAAAATAAATATTTTTTAAATAGAAAAATAATAAAAACAAATATTGCATGCTTTCTCTCATATTTAATATCCAAATTTAAGCAAATAAACCATGCATGGTGGTGCATGCCTTTAAACACAGAACTCAGGAGGCAGAGGTAGGAGCGTTGTTGTGAGTTTGAGGCCACTCTGAGACTACAAAGTGAATTACAGGTCAGCCTGGGCTAGAATGAAACCATACCTCAAAAAAAAAAAAAAAAAAAAAAAAAAAAAAAAAAAAAAAAAAAAAAAAAAAAAAAA
>PVHP010013454.1:0-25892 GCA_004024765.1 Zapus hudsonius | reverse complement strand
AGTTACACCGGAGACAAGGTTTTGGGTGCTGAGGATTTGTTTTTGAAATGTTCTTGTTATCTTCGTAATGAGGAACATTCTAGTCTTCTCACCCAATTGTCATTCCTGGCCTGATAGCAAGTCAAAAAATAGGACAAATGTCTAGTCACCCTGGAAGCAGAGATAGCTTTTAAATATTGAAGTAATGAAATTTTAAGTCACAAGACTTCAGAACATTAGATCTAGGCAGAATCTCTGGAGCCATTCACTCCATATCCCTCATCTGTGGGGTAAACTGTAAGAACAAATCAATTGTCCATGAAAACAAACTAGGTAGGAGTCAGATCTGGAAAGCAAGTTCATGTCAATGTTCTTCCTGCATGATATGGGGGAGTGTCCATTTTCTTCCAGGAAACAAAACCATTCTATTCTCCTCTTGGGCCAGACATGTAATCATATTACTCAGTGTTCTGATTTGCTAATGGCATTTGACAAATTTCTGCCTCCCGGATGATAGAGACCAACCTTCCCAAGGCTCAAAACAAGCAATATAATCTATTATGTGTCACCGAGTAACAAAAGATGAAAAGAAAATGGTCATGTTTTTCAGTTCATTTATAAGACACTGAGTTACTCATCTGAAACAAGTCTTGTTTCCTTTTCTATTTTTTTCTATTTTTCTTTTTTTTTTTTTCTAAAAGTCAAGACAAAGTTCCTTAATGTACTTTAAAGTGTCTCTTTACTTCTCTCAGGACAATGCCAGAGAGCTGCTCAGAGGTGAACTTTGTAACAAAGCATAGCCATAGGTATCAGAATCCATCAGAAACTTTATCCTCTATATAAAAAGAAGTCTGCTTTGATCTCACAGAAAGAAGTGTACATTTCCTATGAAAGAAGGTTCCATATCCAGAAAGGCATATGCACAGTAATTTAAGTAAAATTAGAGTCTGTGGTAATGTATGCAACTGTATGAATGTGAGAATCAGCCAGCTCTCATGGCTAGCGCATATGAAGATACCTGTGCCACTAGGACACACATAGGTGTGTCTTCTCAGTGAGCGTCCTCGGCCAACCTCCTCACCATGAATGCCTACTCTGTGCAGACATATCCCTTTATTTCGCACCTTACCTGTGGACTTCATAATTATCATTCCTATTGCTTACATTCTTTTACATTGAATTATATCCCAAGTAATTACCCAAGTAATTAGAATTTGAGAATGTGACCTTATGCATGTATCGGGTCTTTATAGAGGTAATCAAGTTAAAATGTTATTAGTTTGGGGCCCTATTTTTTTTCTACATAGGATTCCATGTATCCCAGACTGGTCTCAAACTTGCTCTGTAGCCAAGGATAACCTTGACTATCTGCCCCTCTAGCCTCAACTTCTGAAATGCTGGGAGGATCCTACTTTAATATGAGAAGTACACCTGAAGAAGATGAGATGAAGGGACATAGAATAGAGTGACCTACAAGCCAAGGAAAGAAACATGAAAACAGAACCGTCCCAGCCAGCCACTAAATGGAATCAGTTCTTCCAATATCTCAGTCCCAGGCACCTGGCCTCTGGGACTCTGAGAGAATACGTTTTATAATGTGGGTCACCTGCACTATGGAACTTTGTTAGAGCAGCTCTACCACACTGTTACAACTTCACTGTGTTAATAGTTATGACCATGCCACAAATTTCACATGTCTAAACCCGAAGCTGGAATCCACCTATGTCAGCCTGATACCTCATGTCTTGGTAGATGGTGATTCCAACCCATATTTTTCTTTACAGCTAAAACAATGAAATCACTCTTGAATCATAGCTTCTTTCACAGTCTTTAAATATTTTTTCTTAAATGATTCAGTAATCAATTATTGTATATTGCAATTCTATTCCCCAACAGTCAAATTCTTACTCTTGTCAACTTGTCTTACCTAAAGAAGCTAATATCACTTGAGTTAACCAACTTCCCATTACTACAATTCAATACCTGTGGCAACTAACCTATAAAGAGGAAAAGCTATTTTGACTCAGGTTTCTGGAGGTTCCAGTCTAAGATTGAGTAGGGAGGGTCTCTGGAAAGGACCATATGTCACAGTAGGAACACATGGCAGAGCAAATGGCATTTCACGAACTAGAAAATAAAGAGAGAGAGAGGGCCCCATGAGGGCTGTAATCCCTTTCAAGGGTGTTTTCCCAATGACCTTTAATCCTTGGATTTCCTATTAGGTTCTACCTCCTACAAATTCTGTAACCTTCATGGGAACAATTCCATGCGACATTGGGGAACATTCAACATCCAAAGTATAGCAACAGTTACCTGAACTTTTTTTGTGGCTGTCTGACTAGTCTCCGTCTTGACTCTTCATTAACCAACCTGTGCCCTGCAGCAAAAGTAGCCTTTTGATGTGCTCATGACCCTGTAGAGGCTATCATTTATAACTAGTTGAAGTTCTTCCAAGGTGTATAAGCTGTACATTGGTCATTACCGTAGATAATTTTCACACCTCTTTAATCTCCATCCATTTCACTTTCTTTTTTTTCCTATGAGTCTAACCTCCTTACTATTCATCCTCTATATCAACCATATTCCTAACTGAAGTCCCTTAAACATACTACTTCTTCTTAGATGTCCATGAGTTTATTACTTTTTCTCATCACTCTTTTGCTATAGACAACTGATCCTAGAAGCCTTTATGAAAATCCTGTCTTAATATATTAATTGTCCACACAATAGTATGTTAAAGGTAGACATAATGTACCATTTCAGTTCCGTAATATGACATGGCTTGGTGATATCATAGGAATCATTGGTTTGAGTTACTATGAGGTCTGAACGCAGAACTGCCTATGGAACTCAACACATTTTCCTGTCATTAGTGATATATAACATAGTATCTTGCAATGTCAGTAAAAAAAGCAAGTCTCTCAAAGTAATCTTTAAGGATCATTTTGACATGGCTTTGAAAATTACACTCACTAATAGAGATGAAATTACAGTGTCATATTCACAGGTTCTCCATAGTCAAGGTATATATACCATACTACCATGTGAAAGGGGCTCCCAGGTAGCAGGTTCAACCAAAGGGATGGGTGTAGAGAGATGAAAGAGAGGGGAGATAGAGAGACGGAGACAGAGTGGGGAGGGAAGACTTGTTGGGAAAGAGCTCTTGCGGGGGGTCGGGGTGTAGTACCTAAATAAGACATAAAAGGATTGGTGTGGATTAAAGTAATTGGGTTGCATTCAGGGTAAGGCAAGCAAGAGATTGTCACTCAGGGACTAGCCTTATCACTTAGGCAAGGTACTCATAGGCTGCTTATGGAGATGTTGAGAAGCACTGAAATAAAAATAAAAGTTTAAAAGTTTAGCATACATATCCTCACGTGATTAATCACTATTATGCTGCTTCCAAAGGATCCTGGGCCTGGGAGACCACGAATTATCTTTAGTGCTCATCACTAAGTCCCTCCTACTTAGAATAGCATCTGGTACCTGATACATGCTCATGAAATATTTGTTAAAGGAAATAAAGGAAAACAGAAAGGAAGGAGAGAATTTGCACATACCTGAATATGTCAGTAAACTCGGGCGACCAACATCCAGACAGCTATTTTCAACAAGAATGGGGAACTTTTGGAGATTAATCCTAAAGGGAACAAATAGTCTCTCTGAGGCTGAGTCAGTAAGCAAATCCTGAGTCATCAAGGGAAACTTTGGTCTAATAGTGACTCTCTAGAATTTATCTTCAGTATCTGTCCTCATTGGACTCCTACCAAAGGCTTTAAGAACTAATCTTTTTCATTAAATTGTGTATGCCTTTGGGGTCTATATGCATTTCGGTAACACAGAGGGAGAAGGACGTGTTCACAGCCATCTTACACTGTTCTCAGTGGAGTTTTATCGCCCAAAGGCACTGGAGACCTAGAGAGACCATGTATCTAGCAGAGTACTGATGGTAACCAGAAAACTTGCAGTGAACAGCTGAGCAAACACTGTACCCAACAGGAGGAGAACCTCCTTTGCAAATAAAAAGAAAAAAACATTTTTCCCTAGAGAATTCAAGAAATGCTTTAGAGACCAAAATTGTGATCCAAAAGAATGATAATCTGCAGGAGTCGTGGCTTCAATAAGAAACATCCCCACAGGCTCACATGTTTGAATACTTGACCCCAGCTGTTGGTGCTGTTTGAGAGGGTAAGGGTACCTTTGGGGGGTGGAGCTCGATCGAGGAAGTGGATCACTGGGGCCTTGAGATTTTGTGACCTGACCCCTCTTCCTGTTCACTCTCTGTTTCGTATGAATGCATGCTTTCCCTAACATGATGGACTCTACCCTCAGGAACTATAAGACAAAAACTATCCCTTCCAATCTTAATCTGCTTCTTGTCAGGTATTTGGTAGTAACAACAACAAATAAAAGTAACTAATATAGAAGCTCTATGTATAAACCCGTGATATTTTAGTTTCCAGCCTGAGGGAATAGGGAGGGATGTGAGCCAAAGCAAGAAGGAAGGGTTAGTAAAAAGATATGCTTGCCACCAATCAGAAAGTACTTCTGGAAGGGAAGAAACTAAATACAGCTTTACTAAAATGCAAAAGCTATCTATTATTTATCCATGTTTGCAGGAGTGAAATTTTCAACAAGGGCACTCCAAAGGTGGCTCCTGGAAGCCAGGGAACCGGGATCCAAGGGCAATGTCTGTGGCTGTGTGTCCACATCATCACTCTGTTGTCAAGAAAAACAGATGCCCAGAAAATGTTATTCCTCTCTTTTTTCCTTGTGAAATGCATTGGTCATGTCATGATGTGACAAAGGAAGGCACAACACACAGACAGACTAGAAATGACCTACCAGATTCCTTGCTCCAGGGGACAGGGATGACTTCAGATGAGACAGATGAGCACGAATATCAGGAAATCAGCCTAGTTAACAGAGACCTCAGAGGTCAGTCACTGAGGAGGTAAGTCTAGATTCTATCAGAGCATTGTTGCCTTGGGGTAGAGAGCTAGAGTACTATCTGAAAAGGCGATGACATTTCAATGGAGTGGTGTTTGAGGTGGAAGAAATCCGTGTAAATAAAAATACAGATGATAATAAGCCTATAAAGAGAGCGTTAGGAAGTATGAGTGGAAGGGAGAGAGGAGATTATCAATATCACCTTCCTCCCTTCTATATATAGAAGAATCAATGCCAAGGGAAAATGAGAAGCTGAGATGAAAGCAGAGGAGCTCAGGATACTCTCCAGACAGAAGAAGCCAGAAGAGCACCACCATCTGTATTGTGATAACAAGTGGTGTGAACGGGTCAGGCTTAGGTGGTCCAGCCATAGGAATGTGTTACCAGGATGATTAGTTCTCTTCAGGGTACTGTGTTCTTACTGGATCCTTAATAGGCACAGTAAGGGAATGCATTGATCTTTCAAAAAAACCCTAACAAGCATGTGGACTAGTAATGATCAAACTGGAGTAAACATCATGAGATTCCATTCCAAGCCATGACTCTACCTCATTTGAGAACTTCCCATCTGAAAGAAGTGCTGTGGCTTTAGTACAAGAACATTTCTGCACAGCAGTGAGGGGTGGGATATGATCCCTATTCAACTAGTCGTTGTTGAAAGGACAAACAAATGTGACAGTTTTTTTTCATTGGGGAATGGATGCAGCTTTTAAATCATAGATTTCTTTTTTGTTTTCAGTATCCTTGGAAGATATACATTTCCAAACAAATTAAGGAGAAATGTATCAAAAGCACTAGCTTAGAAGAGACCACTGTGTGAGAAGATAGAGCAGAGGGGGAGCCAACAGTCATTTTTTAAAAAACTATCTTCATTCTGAATAAGTTTATACACTGTATGAGCAAATCATTTTTTAATTCACATTCAGAGAGTGAACAAGTGATAAAACAGGGCAGTGACCTTGAGGGCATAATGTCAGGCAGAACACAAAGCCAACGAGAGCTGCATGCAAAGGAGAAACCATGAGCATGGTCTTCAGCCAAGTATAGATTGCCCTTTCTATTCTGAGCTGTACTTAAAACCTGCTTCCCCCCTCGGCATTTGGCCTATCTTTATCAAAACAGAAGTCAAAATATTCTGTGTGAAGAGTCAAGCCTCAGAAAACATAACCAGTGATCTATCTCTGACCCCAGCGAGACAGAAACTCAGCTGCCCGAAATCCTCTTATGCTTCAGTGTGTGGTTTATCTGGGACACTTCATTTCCTTTAATCACCTGGCTTACTCTTTCCATATGAAAAAGGGCATTAGTGGTCCTGTCTGCTCCCTCGTGGGCTCCTTCCCTACTCTGATATGTCTTCTCGAACTTAGCCACTGTGTACTTTACTACCTGTCATAGATGGAGCTCAATAATCATTGTTGAGTTAAGGTATGAATGAAGATGATGAATGAATTAATTTATGGCCATTCTATGAACAAGGCTCTGTGCTACACAATAAGGAATGTTGTGATGCTCAGACTTCCTCCTGGACTGTGAGATGTTCTTCCCACATGCAGAGAAGCAGGGTCATGGTGGTTTATCATGAGCCACCACCGTCTGGCCACCCTAAGATTCTGAGCAGTTCCATCATCAGTACATTCCGCAGTACTCCAAGTGGGAGGCAAACTCAGATCTGTCTAGTATTTTTTAAGCCTAGTGTGGGAGGGACGCACATGTTCATCCCTTCTCATGTACTCTTCTACTGGAATCAGATCAACCTTGTCTCCTGACTATATCACATCTGAAGAAAATCCACAGAAATAACAGGCAACATTTATTGAGAATTTACTACTCATATCTACATCCATTTGATCCTCTCAGAAGAGCCAGGATTGCTACAATCTACACCTTATACCTATGGAAAAAAAAAAAAAAACCTGTCTCCAATGACGTGGACAGGGATGAACCTCAACAGGAAGTTAGTTGTCCTCTGATTTCTACATGCATGCTGTGGTACATGAATACATATACCCATACACAAACATGGACACATATGGACACACATGAATAAGTAATAATAAGAATAAAAAAGAAATAATATGCAGACTAGTAGAAAGAAGTGAGAGGTTATGAATTAGGGGTAAGGGATGGGGGGAGGGGAATGGCTTAAGCATGAGGCTAAACCAAATTAGGTTCAAAAACATAAAATCCTCACAAGCATACTATAACCTATCGAGCAAGTAGTGGGTGTCAACTGGCAAGAGGGGCCATGAATAGTAGGGGAGAGAGTCTAAGCCTGTGAATAATTGATCAGTCTGACAACCCCTGGTCCCAGCCACCGGTTCCTTCCCTCACTGAGATGTTGACCAAAGTGACCCATGAGGTTCCAAAAACAAGACAGAATTCTGTCAAGCTCTTGAGTGACCTCCTCAGGCCTGAGGCAAAACCCTGTTGCTGAAGTAACCACAGAATGCCATCGATCAGCACCAAGAGACCCTTCAACGTCTGGAATGGTATCCAACCCCCAGATGGTAGTTAGTGCAGTGCTGGAAGGCACTGCACAAGCTGCTGGGGGAAGTTGATCAACGACACTGGAGTAAACAGAGACCAATGGCATGAAACACAGACTGTGGCCATGAGTAGGCTGACCACACCACCTACTGGGAGAGAACAGCAAACCAAGAAAGGATCACTTGTGCAATGGAGGAGCCTGGGCCTGGGGGAGACAATCAACAGCTTTTCAATTTGGCCAAATTTTCCACTTAGTGAGGGGGACCCCTTGTCTGGAACTTGAGATTCAGGGCAATCGGATCCCGTACTCTTGGGCTCCCAAGAAAAGATACACTATGGGAGCAATTGACGGGGAGGCTACTAAAAATAGAATTTAGGTAATCCAGAATTGTGTATATTTGTTAACCTAGACTGATCTCACTCTCTGATGAAGATTGTGCTTGTATTTTCAGGATGCAGCGAGAGAGCTGGGGCCCATCTAACACTACCAACCGTCTGTAGGCCGATAGCTGAGATTCTCGCAAGAGATGAGCCACCACAGTCATACCATGGAGGAGCCATATGGAGCCCCACAGAGAATGACAGGATGAACAAGGGACCCACAGCCACAGCCATTCAATCAACACAGGATAAGCCAGGGTGACAGAAACCAACAATTTTTGACACAAAGCCCCCTAAGCTCACAACATTAAAGCAGCCTTAATACTCACCCACCAGGACTCAGGGAACTGAGCGGAAGAGGGGGGCGGAAAGATTGTGAGAGCCGTGGTGGAGGAGAATATCAGAGGCATGGCACCCCTCAGTAACAACACACTTGGGCCAGGAGAACCAGGCTGAGTACTAGGCTATCCATGGTCCCCTGCTACAATTATTGATCCAGATGTCCCATGGAGGAGGATATCCAGCTGATTGTGGATGGGGAGGGGGGCATTGGGGAATTGGGAATAACAACTCATTGTTGGCCCACTAAATAATGTAACTCATTATGGACAATAAATATATATTAAAAAAACTTATTGAAAAAAAAGAAATAATACAAAAAAAGAAAATAAAGGGACCAAGGAATTTATGTGCGTCATACAGAGCCACTAATCAAATCCAGGCAAGGGAATGCCAGAGCCTACAGTCTTAACCATTATACCACCCTGCCCCAAGAGACAGTGAGAGGAAATGAGAGGACTCATGAGGATTGAAGTGCTTGAAGTAGAATTCATGAGCAAGTCAAAGTAGGAACATGTTCAAAGGTAAATATGTGTTAAGTTTGCAATTACTGCAAACTCATACCACTTCACCATTATGCACAAGATATCTCTATGGACAAATGTAAGCAAGAGCTTAGTTATTGCTTTATAGGTGTTCTGGATAAATGTGACAACTTCTTCCACAGAGAAGGCTGTTGAAACTCTACTACTAAACTAAGTCACATAACTGGCCTAGCAGGGACGGGATTCAAACCCAAGTCTCCCCAAGGCCCCAGATTATTCCAATAGTTGTATACTGTACCTGAACAGTAGTACCCTTTAGCACCCGATGACAACATATTGTCTGGTCCTGGGTTCTTTGCCTGCTGACATGCTTGGCTGCCAGGTCATACTTCAAGACAACTATAAACCAAAACATGACAGACAAGTACATGCTCCACACTCGCACAACCCAGGTGCTCTGATTTCCACGTTTTAAAATAAAATCAATTCAAATATCATTTTCCATGTGATGGTACCTTACCTGATTCCAATATTTTTGAGGAGTCTAGGTTTCTCTGAACACATAAAGAGCTTTTCAAATATTTCCATATTTGAAATGATGTCTGGAAGTATACAGTGCCTGGTCACTCATTCATGGGTCGGACGCCTCACATTTATTTGACCACTCACTTTTTTATTTGATATTTGACACATTTCTTCCCAGTTCTGAAATTACTCATCAAGAGCAAGTACTTTCTTAATGGGTCTCTTATATCCCACCAAATGCTTCTGAAACTGTCTAGAAGAGTGGAGTGTTTCCTGAATTTTGTTTTCCAGTACCTCTTGTGTCCCCTCAAGTCAGTACAACTCCTGGAAATTTTGTCCCCCAAAACTAAGAAGTGTTCCTGTGGAGGTTAGCCTCTTCATTTCACTTTACCTCCAGAAAAGGAATGTGAACCTCTAAATTGAGCAGAGAAATGAATGGCTCTGCTCTGTCATGTCTCCCATATTCTCACCCATCCCCATGATACAAACCATATTTTTAGTACAAGGATAGTTTCTCAAATAATATTCATCATCATTCCCCATAGAAAGAAATCAGTTTGTTCTCAGTTCTGAGATTACCTGTAGGTAATCCAGCTTGGGTCTGAGCAAACCTTCTTCTGTCACTAGGTTCACCCACTATCTGCACAACAAACTCTGCAGCCATTCCCAGCATACATTCCCTATGACTAAGTAGCAATAGTAATTGTGAGTGTGGTCCACTATAATACCCTAAGGACTACTGCCTTCAAAACCCGAACTTCTCACATCCTTGACTCTCAGGAATTCACCCCAAATGATCCAGCATGTCCATCTCAACTACTTCCCCAGTGCTGCTTTGTTCCATGCTATTCCCTAAAGTAAAAAATAGTTTCCTTCTTCCCTTTGTCTAAAATTAACCTTGGTAGACAAGAAAATTGAGGATTTCTTCCTAGCTGTATCCAGGTCAAGATCTTATACAGAACAAATTCATAATAGCAGTGACCACTTACTTCAGTCACCATTGGATGAGTCTACTTTTACTGTATGTTAAGAGGTTGTCAATGTACTGGTTCATGGATATAAAAAAAATAATAAAGTACCTGGAGTGAGGAGATTGCTCAGTGGGCAAAGCACTTCCTGCACAAGCCTGATGATCCAAGTTCAGATCCCCAGAACTCATGCAAAGCGGCATCCCTATGGTGAAAAAGAAAGCAAAGATGGGAGAATTCTGATCCTCACAGGATAGCTGCCTGGTGAACAAGAGAGACTCTGTCTCAAAGACAATGTGGAAGGTGGGCATTGATACTCAAGTTTGTCTCCTGTCCCCCTACACATGCACCATGGCATATGCATGCCCACATTCCCACACACAAATACACTTACATGTATCATGTACACACAATTTAAAAATGAGATAGTTCTGTGCATTATACTTAGAAACTTCTTTCCACAAAGTGGAATGATATTGCCAACTTACAGCAATATGCCATCTCAATAGTCACTGAGGGAGATATAGAGATTCTATCATATTTATGCTGAAAATCCATTGATTTTCTGACAGCTGGCTTCCTTTCTCTGTCTGATATTTCTTGCAGCATGGTACTATCCCCATAGTGTGTCTATTCCTCTCTCCGCTGCCTGGGAATATTTCTTTTGTGTTTTGCATGCGACATCTCCCAAATTATGATTGTTAATCACACGATTCCCAGTGTGAGCCCAGTAATCCAAACCCTTTGACTCTATGATTTAATCAGTGAAAGCATATTTACCATGCATCTCTTGAGCCCAACTAGGATCAAAAACAATGTGGCTGTAAAAATTCTGATTTCCAAAATTCATTCATGCATAACATTGAGAGATTTCTCTAACCAAAATTTTCACAAAGTATTTCATGTACCTTAATTATGTCTGAAATATGGACACACAGACTGAGAACGTCAACATGATATATGAATTTTTTGATAAATTCTCTGTCTTTGGGAAGGTACTTCAAGGGTAAGGATTACTAAGGTTAGTCAACATGTCTTCCTATGTAGCATGAAACTGGCAGGCTATTCTAAATAATATCCTTGGGCCATTGAGAGTTAAGAATTTTGTGTAAAATAAAGCTGGGTCTTACATGAGAGTAAAAATTTGTGCTAACAAAAATTGCATGCCAAATGTTCTTTGATGCACTTCACCCTACAAAATTGGCTCATATCCAAATATTCTTTATAGTAACAAACCTACAGAAAAGAGTTGAGCAATTGCCTTATAATTCATCGCTTGTTTTAGTTTAGGTTCTATTTTTGTTTTCTCGTTCTGGGTATCCAACCCAGGGAATTCCACACAAGTTAGGAAAGTGTTCTACTCCTAATCTCCGCCCATAGGCCATCAGCATCCCTTACTTTCACCTACGTTTTCTAAAATACTACTTGAATTTATTCATTTGTTTCCTTTTTTAAAAATCATACCATCATCCCACAAGTGCTATCTTTGTTGATCAACATTTTGACTGTATGCAGGATTCCTTACTGTTGTTACTCCACGATTTCCTAATACTACATGAATATAATAAATAAATGTAATGAAAAACAGATTTTTGTTGCTGAGGTTGGTTCAATTTTATCCACCTAAAAGATGCTAAAATCCTAATCCCTAATATTTGAGTATGACCTTAGTCTAATAGCACCTTGCAGATGATCAAATTAAGGTTTTGATATACTAACCTAATATGATGGCATTTTTATAAAAAAGGAAAGTTGGATGTAGACATGAACATGTATAGACTGAAAATATACAAAAGCCCAGAGATCCGTATTGGTAAAACAAGTTAACTTGGTATACTATCTGTAAGCCAAGGAATTTCCATGCCCACCAGAAGCCAGGAGAGAGGCAGGGAACAGATTGTAACTCACAGCTTCCTAGAAGAACCAACTTGCCAGACACTTGAGTTCAAATTTCCAAATTCCAGAACTGTGAGACAATTTATTTTTGTTGTTCAGCCACTCAATTGATAGTACTATGTCATGGCAGCATCAGAAAATATACCAAATTGTGTAAGATTTTACTAAGGAACAGACTTGTACCAGAGGAGTTGCATTTATAAAAACATGATGATAACTTAAAAATAAATTTTTGAAACTATATCCGTTTTAAGTATCAGCTGTCTCTCTTCCTTTGTCCCTTTCTGCCATAGTCAGCTCACACAGCACTGGGATGAACCTCCAACCAGGCACAGTTATGGGAGGAAAGGATTCTCTGAAGCTACAGATCCAGGGGAAGTTCCATAATGGCAAAAAAAGGCTGGCCCACTTTTCACAGGTACAAGCAGAGAAGCCATCACCAACACCACCCATACTGAGCAGCTACCAGGCAGGGGAAAGAGAGGAGATTTTCTCCCCCTTAATATAGCCTTAGGGCAGGGTCTTACAACCCTCCCCAAGACTTGTTGACTCCCTGAGTCTCTGGAATTTCCTTCCCGCACTGCCCTCCCAGGAAGGAAAGTTTGTTTCTAGCTTTCCTGAGCCATCTTACATACTGTCCTCTACTGAAAGGGCTGCCTTCCTGTAAACAACCTCAGAGACCCACCCAAGACTGCTAAAAAGATAAAGTTGGCAACAAAACCTAACCATCACAACCTCTGTGTCCCTTTCTTTGCCCTGTCCTCTTCTTTCTTACCAGCAAATATTTCTATTCATTTCTTAATCAAAAATGACATAGCTGTCACTCCTGATTTCCAAACTCCAAGGAATCCATGGTGTTAGGGTCTCATTCTTCATCCTCAAATAGCTAATCAATGTATTTTTTTCTGAACAAAGACTTACCAACATGCATCTCTTCTATGGAATACCTTTATTATTTATTTATTTATTTATTTATTTATTTATTTACTTACTTACTTACTTATTAAGTACTTCCAATGGCTCACAGGCATCATTCTATCCATCTTTTCTTCTACTTCTCTAGCATTCCTGCCCATATTAGGAGCAAAAAGATTCTCACTGAGGGCTGAAGCACTCACACTGGCAAATTTAGGAGGAGATGGATTTCCAGAAGAGGAACCAGGTTGAAACAAGCCATTTCTCAAATCAGGACTCTGTTCCTTCTCAGTTTCTCCTCTTTTACTTGGCTGTTTTTCAAATTATTCTCATAAATTGTACATATTTATTCATATATATTTATATATGTGTGTGTGTGAGAGAGAGAGGTTTGTATATATGCCTCTAAGTCCATCATTGAAGCATTTATTTGCTTATAACTTAGAAATGTAAAAATCAACATACCACAGAAGTCCAAAGTAAATCACACAAATTTTCTAGACATTAATTAGCATGAATAAATCAAAGCATGGCTCCCAGTTTTCTCACACTGGTAGTTTAATACTTTATGAAACTGTTTTCTTATCACTTTCTTCATTCTCTTTCTTATCCTTCTTCATCACATAACAGCACATTTAAGAACTGCAATTCTTCACACACACAATATTACTTTCTTCTGCAACTCTAACTAAAGCTAAATACTCATCTTCATTGCCTTTCCAGGTGAGAATCCATCAGAAATGTGTTATTATAATTGTCCCCTGAGTACCTGTCTTTGGCATGCAAAGCAAATCAACAGGAACTTATTAGTAGCCACTCCTGGCCAAAATAATGAAATGGCTTTAGGATTTATGAGGCAACAGAAGTAATGCTGAGTTAGGAACCACAAGTTCTGCATGATTTCTAGCTCTATATTTTTGTTTCGTCTGTTTGGGCATTATTTAACTATTCAAAGCCTGTTTCTTGTTGAACAGGGATGATAAAACCACATTCCTTGATTTTCCATCACCTTGTATTAGTCAGAGTTCTTTAAAGAGAATAGAACCAATAGAATGAATATTTATGACAGGGGTTTGTTAGACGGATTTATAAGGTACAGGCTGTATAGTCCAGCACTGGGCATCTATAGGTGGGAGAGCCTCAGAAACTAGTAGGTGCTCTATGAAGCCGGATGCTTCAGTAGTACCAATCAGGGATGGATGACCTGTACTTCTCAAGAGTCACAGCTTTCCAATCCACTGAAAGACCAAAGAAACTAGGTTCTGATCTGAGCCAAGGACAGTAGATGCAATCACCAGCAAGAAGTAAAGGTTTAAAAAAAAAAGAAAGAAAGAAGTAAAGGTAGGTAAGCAAAAGCACTCCCTTTATCATCATATGTGGTCTGTTACTGGAAAAGGTGTACACTCTGGGGGAGGGCCCCCCCCAAGTTAGTCCTTCCTGAAAACGCCTTCACAGACTTGCCCAAGAAACATGTCCCTAACGACTACTAATCCATTCAGGTTGACAATAGAGATTAACCATCGGTGGTAGTTTTTGGGTGTTTTATGAAAGCTTGTCTCCAGCAGCCTGGCTGGAGAAGGTATCACCCTGTGTTTGGGGATGGATCTGATTTCCAGCCCAAAGGTATGCAAAACAGTGTGAGCTCTGCCTGGGTCTCTACAGCTTGCTGCCAGTTTGTTTCTGCTACTTCTTGATTTGCTGATGGTTTGGTGATGGTTTTCTCTCTGCTTGGATGCACGAAAACAGCTTCTTCCACCACTGATAGAACTTCCCTCCTGGATCTGTAAGCTTGAAATAAATCCCTTCCTCCTCTAAACTCTGCCTGGTTTGGATGTTCATACCAGTAATGTGATACTGTCTACAATGTTATCAAACATCTTAAATTTTATTCTGTTCCTCTTCCAGCTTATTCTATATCAGTAAATAACACCTCTACCTCCCAGGTCACTGTAGAAAAATGGAACTAGGTTTTGATTCATGTTATTCTTTTATTCCAACCTATCTTTAACCAATCAGTACAAGTTGAATCTAATATCTCAAATTTTTCATGAATTATTTCATTTTATCCAGTTCCACCACCAACACTACAGTTTAGCTCATGTAATTCTGTCCCCTTGTCACTGGAATGCTTTCTTAACTTGATATTTTCTCCCTTGAATCTCTCCAGTAGATTTTCACAATTTAAACCATGAAACTTCCCAGTTTAAAAACTTTTGAAAATACTTTCATGAGTAAACTGTATATACAAGGATCAAAATCCTTAGTTGGAATCCTAAAGGCTCCAATGTTTTATTTGCCCTAAAGCATATTTTAAATCGATACTTACTTAGAAGTAAGGAAATTTCATTACAAAATCTAGATTTTTTTCAAGGACTATGGAAAAAGTAGAACATTTGGTCTTACTACATCGTTTTCCCTATGGCAACAGACATTTGGAACAGAGCAGCCATTCCACATTTGGACAAGACATTCTGCATTAGCTTTCGGTCACTGTGATAAAATGCCTGATATAATCAACTTATAAGAAGGAAGATTTCTATTTGCTCACAGGTTTAGAAGCTTTAATGTATAGTTGTTTGGCCCCATTACTATGGGGCTGTGGTGAGGCAAACCCTCATGGCAAGGGAGCACATGGCTGAACCTGCCTACTCACCTCAAGGTACCCGAGAAGGAGATATATATATGTATGCCATAGTTCCCTTATGCCCCTCAGGGGTACACTCTTAATGATACTACTCTAAGTAAGCCCTACTTTTTGATCTTTTCACTACATCCCAATAGCCATCAGCTAGACACCAAATCTTTAGCACAAGCTACAATGTTTTTCCTCTGGCCTCAAAGGTACCTGTCAACTGACAATTAAAAGTATATTCAGTGCAGATCTATGAGTCTCCAAAGTCTTAATATTTCTAGCGTTACTCAAAAGTCCAAATCCAAAGTCTCCTCTGAAATTTACATCATAGTTTTAACTGAGTCCCCATGAATCAAAAGAGACAAAGATACTTACAAGATTAAAGACACAAAGTGATCATTTCCATTTCAAGAGGGAAGTTAGTAAGGATAGAAAGGAGTGAAAGAAATGCAGCATGGCCAAATCTCAGTAGGGCAGATACTAAATCCACAAGCTCCACACTCAGCATCCAAAGCACACATAGTGCAATGTGAACTCCAAGGGCTTTCATATGCCACTTCTAATTTCCTGGGACCACCATTGCAACTTCAGCCTCACTCCTATAATTTCCCACATCCCTCTGTCAGATGCAGCTTTCAGAGCTTCCCAGAATTCCTTTTCCATGGGTATGGAAGTCATCAGTACCTTGATAGCCCTCACATTCTGTGTGCCTACAAAGCCAGCATCACATGGAGAATGCCAAGGTATGTGACCAGCTTAAGCAATCACAAGACCTGCTTGGACCATAACTGCAGCCTCTGACAGCTTCTGAGTATCTGGACAGCTGAAAACTCAGAAATAATTTCTAGGGAAAGAATTTCCAATATGGTGGACAGAAAGCACCCATACAAAGAGATTTTGTCTGTCAAACAAATAGATAATGTGAAGACAGTAATTATGTTAGTGCCCTTCAAAGAGAATCAAGGTTCTGGGAGAATGGGGGAAACTGGATAACAAGGGAAGAAAAAAAATCAAGATTAGAGGTGTTTTGTAAATTTTACCATGAAAAGTGTGACAAAAGCCTTAGCCAAATTAATTTTAAAAGAAAGGAAATTTACAAATGTGGAAATAGCATTTTGGGAGCACTGAGGACTATGGAAATGACAAGCCATGGCCACAAACAGTTATTTTAACGTGGGGATGATGTAGCAGAAGGAGGAGAAACCAAAACTGCAATACATCCTGATGTTTATTAAATGTTTGACATTGTCTAACAAAATTAGGCTTGAAATATTAATTAGAATCGGTTCACAGTAAGGCAGAACATTGCAAAGAAAGCTTTGTGAGCAATGGCAGTTAGCTGGGTCTATAAGGAGGTGAATGGTTGCAATACACCAAGCTGGTTCTGGTCCAGCTTAACCAAGAAAACCATGAATGATGGGGGGAAGCACAGTCACTGAATGGCAGTGGGAGGGGTGGGAAGTGAGTGGGAAAGTCAGCAAAAGATGCATCAGAAAAGACTGGTTGATTCATCCATCCGCACCAGCAGGCGAGGCCTGGCAATGCAAGGTCAGGTTTTGTTTTGGACCAACATTTTAGATGGGTTGAAAGATCTCTAAGAGTCATGACAGCTTAAGTTTTTAAATGGTGAAGAATTCTTCCAATGACTTTTTCGTTGAAAGAAAAACTAGCTTAGGAATCCTCATTTTACTTTGGATACATCAAAAATCTCATTGTACCCCATAAATGTAAGCAGTTGTGATTTTCCCATTTAAAATGGTACCTTCCAAAAAATAGCTAGCAAGAAATATAAGAATACAATGTGATAAGACTTTGTGGGGGCAGGTAGTAGGAGTTAAAGATCCCACAAGGTATTTTGTTTACTGATGGTAATAGAGACAAAATGAAAATTTAGCAAAAGAAAGAATTGCTAACAATTCAATTGAGTAGATATTTGGGCTTTCTTAAGGGCCTTGCCATGAAGTAGCGGATGGTTCACAGATAAGGTGGGTGAATGATGCATAGGCAGATGGCATGGGAGCCATGTCTCTATTTTCAGAGATATAAAACTGTGTCATTCAGGCACTGTGGACAGGCTATTCTACAAATTGTTGTTTTCTGACTCCTGATGATATAAGGACATAGATTAAGAGTGCATTTTTAGGAGGTTGATGACAATTTGACAGAATGTTTTTATGTCTGTGAAGTCTAATATTAAATATGTGAGGCAATTTCCTGTCTTTTTAGCCTTTTCTTTGTGCAGCAGAATCAACATGTATTTTTAAAAGCAGACAGATTGGAAATTGAAGTAGAAAAGATCCACAAACTAGAAAAAAAAAACTAAAAAAGAAAAAAAAAACCACCCTTCCTTACTGACATTTAAAAAACGCTTAAACAAAATTCAAGGTCACCATCACTGAAAAGTGAGGGGTGGGTGGAGGGAGGGGTTCACAGAAGAGGTGTCATAGCTTGGCGTTTGAGGCTTGGCTGTCAGACAGCATCTTTTGGGAGTTTTTCTTGTGCTGACACCTCAAGTCTAGGACTACTGACTTTCAGAATTCTGAGACAGTAACTTTGTCTTATTTTAAGCACTAAATTTCAGCTATTTCTTATAACAAAAACAGGAAATTGCCAAATAGTCCTTCCAAAAAGTGTGTCTCCCAATCCTCCACAGGCTTTTTCTTTTCCACCAGTCAGGACACAGAGGATCCAAGAGGTCCCCAAGGCCGTGCAGGTAGGTAGAACAATTTGGCAGTGACCTTGGTCCAGGAATCAGTATTTAGGAAAACACCTGGGTGAGCTGTATGTGATGCAACAGTAAATACTCTATTAAAGCTCTGGACCTCCAGGGACTCTGGGACCTCTGAACAGCAATCCTACCCTGACTAACACTGAGATTGGGGGAGTGGTGAGAAGGGCATGGGAGCCATTCAAGGGTCTAACCAGCAACATTCAGAATGCTTTCTTGTGGAAGCTGTCAGTACTGTGGGGGCCACAGAAGAATCGGGGGCATTTACACATATTTACTCTAACCTGAATAGAGATGAGAATCACATCAAAGGGAAATCATTAGCACATAGATTAATGAAGTTCTCTTGTGCTTCTACCTCAAAAGCTAATTGGTTTTGATTTAGGCCCTAATACTTGCATCAGGTTCAAAATATGTGCAAACTTTAGGCATTCCCAAGTCCCTAATAAAGAATATGTAAAATGTCTAAGTCTTTCTTTGATAGGCTAATGACGGTGAAGAGAACAGGAGATAAAAGGAACATACTGATGATTCTTCTTCCTTTGAGATCTGTGTGGAGATGTCATTCCTATTAGTCGTTCAGATAAACACTCACTTTTCTGCACCAAGCTGCATCCTGTCTTCTATTCAACAGCCTCTCTCTCCATCACTCTCACACTGCCTTTCACAACAGATACAGCAAAAATCCTTGAGAATTATGTCATTGAAATGGGAAACAAATTTCATCAATGGAACATTTAAAATAGCTTGAGAAATGGCATAAAAGACAAAGTGAAATACACCTGAGCTATATGTTGAACTAGTTTCAAATGACAGCCCAACATAGAGCTGCCTGTAAATAAACAGAAAGAGTAAAATGATATAAAATATGTATAGAATCATAGCTTAGATTAGATGAACCAACGTCAGTGACAATGAGCACATTTTTATCATTATTAGCATATATTGGTTGTATAAAACAATGGGCTTCATTGTGACATTTTTAAAGATCCATATTATATACTTTAATCATAATCACATACCTCCATTATTCACTCTTATCCCTGCTGGTAAATATATTTTAATCCTCAATTCCATTCTGATATTTTTAAAGTTTGGTGATTGGCACTTAAATAGAGATAATGTCATTTTATAGTTACGTGTATAATAAGTAAGATGGATTTTAAAATAGAAAGAAGAAAAAATTATATACTGAAACATATTCGGGTCATTGTCAAAGCTCTGGGAAAACCGAGATGAAGCAAGTTCCTGAGGACATAACTTCAGCAAAATGAGAATGAGCTTTTTGAGACGGGAAACATCTCTCAATCGTCTCCACACCTTCAGAATCAGCCACAGTACCTAAAACAAGTTCACAACCAGTGCATTATTTAAATGAACACAATGTATGATCATTCTATTTGTACCACTTAGCAATATGGTTTTTCATTCAATTGGAATGAAACATCAACCTCCTCGCCAAAAAAAAAAAAATTAAAAAGAAGGCAAATCCAATAAAAGTCAGTCATTCATTCACAGAATAGCCCAAGTAATTACACTTTCAAGCGTTGCTAACAGAATGTGTGGCCAGCATTCATAAGTGGATAGCAGCAGAGAGTCCCTGTCACACCCCTAGCACGATGCCAAGTTATCCCATGTGTATCTTCAAATGTGTATTGTTTTTCTTTAGCTGATCTGTCATGATGTTACCTTGCAGGAATCTGAAACAAAAACTTCCATTAGCTGACCTTTAAGGAGAAATATCCATCACGAGGGATGGACTGCTACAGGATGAGATCATTGATTTTCAAAAATATTTTGAACTCTTTCTAACTGAATTACGTGGCCAAAGTTTGAAGTAGCAATCAGCCAAAGAGGACAGATTTCTTTTTTTGTAAAGATGGTTCCCATGAATAGTCAACAGCCAAATCTGTAAAAACTTAGTTTATTGATTAGCATTGTCTCCACCGCTCACACCAAGCACAGATGCAGTCACACTTGTACTGTTCTCCCGTCCTCAAGATCCCTGTCACGGTATTATGTTTCCCCTCATATGTGGCTCCTAGGTTTTATAAAGCTACATAAAATCGTGAATGTATTTATGACCTGTAAGTAGAAGTGAAGCATCTAGGGAAACAAATAATGGGAGCAGCAGGGTTGAAAGATGGACTGAATGATTCCTAGCATCCTGATCAAATTCAATTCCAGTGAGAAGCATGGTAATAACATGCTTATCAGTCCCTGAGACAGAGCTGTGAATACAGAGGCATTCTCAACGCATAGATTGAATAAATGAACTGACTTTAGAGAATGGTACCAGTTTCTTTGTTGTCACATAATAATTTTCTATGTCTTGATTTATTCAACTAGTTAAGAAGTAGTTGATGAGCTTTGATGTCTTCCTGGATCAAGACCAGGCACTGAGGAAATGAAGTAAATGGCCCAAGTTTGATCAGGAAGCTTAGCATATATTTCCATATTGTAAATCAGTAAACAATAACTTGACAAAATATACTGGTAAATTCTGTGTTCTCTTATTTCTGGCATGAGGGCTAATCTGGCCAAAGATAGGGTGGATTCTCTCTCTAAGGAGCACATGAGAATCCCAGGTTAACCTGGCAATGCAACATGACTATGAAGAGTGTTCTTCCACTCCTGTCAGCCTCCTGTGATCCTAGGGAAACAAAGCAGTGAATGAGGGTTCCTTTACCCCACATCATTGCCAGCAACTATTGTTGTTGGTTTTCTTTATGATTGCCATTCTGGCTGGAGTAAGGTGGTATCTCATTGTGGTTTTGATTTGCACTTCCCTGATGCTTAAGGATGCTGAACACTTTCTGAAGTGAGTAAAGACCATTTGTGTTTTCTCCTCTGTGAATTCTCTGTTGAGATCAGTGCCCTATTTTGTGAGGGGGCAGTATGATTTATTATTAATTTTTTGAGTTCTCTGTAGATTCTGGAAATTAGGCCTCTGTCTGAGTTGTAGCTATTGGCTCTGAGTATGGTATGTTTGTCTGTACAGAAGCTTTTGAGCCTGATCAGGTTCCATTGCTTAAGTGACTGTTACACTTCCTGGGCTACTGCAAATGCTCAGGAAGTTTTTCCCTATTCCTATCTCATGTATGGTTCCTCCTAATTTTTTTCTTTCAGGGTATTTGTGGTTACATGGTTTATATTGAGGTCTCTGATCCATTTGGAGTTTTTAGGGTACGGGAGTTCCCCTCTTGAACTTTGTAGAGGCCACTATTATTGGCCTTTCTTTGGCCATTGCCACACCATGCCTAGCTCCAGCACTCTCATATCTACCAAGTCTTTCACCAAGACTTTCTGAGCTTCTTGGAAGATGCCATGGGGTCATCTTGTCTTTTATTTCTTCCTGACCCATGTTCAGCTGCTAGGCTCATACCTACTAAAGCAATCTGACTCTTTAGACCTGTGAGAACTTCATTCTTCCCTGAGCCCCACCAGTTTTCAAAGCTATTATCTATCATTCATGGATTCATCTCACCAGTAATCACTGAGCTTCTATCATGAGTAAGGCCATCTCTTCAAGACAGATAATTAAAGAGGATAACTGAGAAGCTCCCATCCCTAACCCTAACCCTAACCCTAACCCTGGCCAAGGCTGGATCAGAACTGTTAGGTTTAACCCTCTCAGCAACACTGCACCCAATGTTGAACTTTACTACTGTAGAGATGGAGAAATTCAAAGTCAAGACACTCTCCTCAGGTGCCCAGGATGTTTCAGAGAGGTGGTACCTGAGCTCTGTCAAGCAGAGGACAGCTCTGAGCCACTCCACTGGGTTTCTGGCAGCCCAGAGGGGCTCTGCTCAGCAGTGCCTCAGGTGGGAGGGTGGGAGTAAGGACTAGACAGCATGAGGTACCAGCTTTGATGTTGGAAATCAATATGGGATAGTCTATAAATCAAATAATGTCCTCAAAGAACTCTTTTGCCTTTAAAATTGATGCTGACCTCTAAACTTTTCACAGGTGTGTCCCACCTGCGAGCCACAGGCTGCATGTATTTCAGGATAGCTAAGAATGTGCCAACACATCTGCAGATGAGTGTGGCTTGGTGCGTCACAATATCAAAAGGTCGGATGCCTCTGCAATTGAAAATGAAGGAGGGGGTTGGGCAGGATTTCCAGATTTATTGGAAATAGCAGATCTACTAAGGCTAGTTTAAATACCAAGCATCTAAAGTGGGTTTTCATTTAAGCTACAGTTTTAGCATGTATGTATATAAATATACATTATGTTTGATACATGTTTTCTTGTCTCGTTGGGTTCGGCTATGCCTGATCACTATGATTTCAGTTCTTCTTCTGGATGTCTGTTCAGATTATTCTTTGGGCAAGGAAGTGAAAGAGTCTCAGGTCACTGCTGTCTTTTGGAATCAAGTATACATTTGGTAGAGGGTTGCCTTGGCATTGCCCTGATGAAGCAGGAGTTGGAAGCAGATGAGCCATAGAAGGAGTAATGGGCATTAACTCAGTTTACACTGCAGCCTGAAATGTGCAGTCCCCACCCTTAATCCTGTATTTATAAAACAGATTTCAACAGCAAGCCCCAGTGCAAAATACCCACTTGTTAATTAGCATCTGCTTGCATAGATTCAGTGCACAAATCCCAATGTGGGCCCAAACCAGATAATTCCACAAAGTATATTAAAGCATGACCTTGTTTCCCATGTACTAACTCCTTCTTACAAAATAAAACCCAAATGGCTTAGCATGATATTCAAGGCTGACCTCAAACCACCTTTTTAGACTCAACTTTCTCCTAGAGTTTTATTAAACACAATCCAGAATATTGGCAAACTGGAAACGGACCCCAGTTTTTGACCATGATAACCCTTCCTCAATCTAGATTTTACATATAATTTTGGCTTGTCGATATCTAAAGTCAGCAAAACAATACCTGTCCACCATTATTTTCTAGCCCACTATACTATCCAGATACCTACACAGTACTCCTATTCTAGTACTGTGAATGCCCTATAGCCTGCATGATGGAGTACATCCTTAAGGAAGAGAGTGATGATGTGAAGTGAAAAATGACAAGTAAACAAAGTAAAAGTAGGAAGCGAGATTGGACAATGAGAACTATCAAATCAATATCTGTCCAAAGGAGACTCCAGAAGAAAAATGTTCCAACAGAGAAGTCCGAATATAGACAGAAATGTTGACATTTGCAGTGCTTTGCCCAGCCTTTGACCAGAATCCATCCTGAGAATCTATGCATGACCACAGCTAGGGCTGGAGCTAATGCTGGACACTGTTGCTAATAACACTCCTCATGGCTGGTTAAGGAGTCTTCTTTTGCAAGTGAGACACTGAGCAAGATGTCCCCATCCTGCCATAAAAGAGGATCCCTGGCAGATGAGGTCCTTGAAATGACTCAGAGACATTTAAATGTTGAAGAAAGACTCCTCAAAAATATTGGAATAAGGTAAGGTACCATCACATGAAATTGGGATTAGAGGTGCATGTGGCCAGTCCAAGATGTTTACCTGGGATCTGGAGATTTGAATACTGGAGGTCTCAGTCCCTCACAGGCACAAAAAATGCACTCAAGTGCTGAGCCATCTTTTCAGCCTTATATTGTTGATTTTTTTTTATGTAAGGGGGATGCTAACAGTTCATGGAAAACTGAGTCAAAGATTCATACATTCCTAGATGCCTTCACGGCACAATCATGTCTTCTTGCATTGTGAGTATCTTCCCCTGGGATGATGCATTTGTCTCAACTGATGAGCCTACATTGTTACCATAAACAACTCACAGTCACATCAATGGTCCCCTTAGAGTTGATTACTCTATGATTTGAACAAATTTACAATAGCATATCCACAGTGTCATAGAGTGCTCTGCCTCCTCTTACTGCCGCCATAGCTTGGTTTTCTCTAGGACTCTATAGTCAAAAACACTGCATTTACCTTTTCCAGACTGGATTCTTTCACTTAGCAATTGACATTTACATTGCTTTTCATAGTTTGTGCTGAACAATATTCTATTCTCTGGATGTATCAGAATTTATACACTCCTCTTCCTAAGGAAATCTTGATTGTTTTCTCTTGTTAAATATTTTATTTATTCAATTTCAAGCAGAGAGAGAGAGAGAAAGAGAGAGAGAGAGAGAGAGAGAGAGAGAGAGAGAGAGAGAGAGAGAGAACACCAGGGCCACCACCTTGTGGGTCTGGCATATGTGGGACCTGGGGAATTGAACCCAGGGCCTTAGGCACTGGAGGCAAGTGCCTTAACCGCTGAGCCATCTCTCCAGCCCCTTGATTGTTTTCAAGCTCTGTCAACTATGAGTAATGCTGCTATAAGCATACATGGGCAGAAACTTTCAGTGAACTTAAATGTTTCATCCCCTTTGGGTAAATTTTAAGGAATCATGGATCACGTGGCAAGATTGTTTTTAGCTTTATAAGAATGTCATCAATTTTGAAGTGTATTATATTATTCCATTTAATAAGTATACCACAGTGCATTATCCATTATCCTGCTGAAATCACACAGTATACATTTACACACACATTTATACATTTTTAAATATTTTATGTATTTACAAAGAGAGAGAGAATGGGCACATTAGGGCCTCTACCAACAGCAAATAAATTTAGATGCATGCATCACTTTGTGCATCTGGCTTTATGTGAGTACTGGGGAATCGAATCCGGCTCATCAGGCGCTATAAGCAAGCACCTTAACAACTGAGCAATCTCTCCAGCCCACTTTTTTTTATTTGGAGAGAGAGATACACGAGGGGGGGCAAACTACCAGGGCCTCCTGACACTGCATAAATCTCCAGATTCATGCGTCACTTTGAGCATCACTTTGAGCATATGGATTTACACAGGCACTGGGGAATCGAACCCAGGTCACCAGGCTTTGTAAGCAAGGACCTAAACAACTGAGCCATCTCTCCTGCCCTCCAGCCCATTTTTTAAAATATAAATTTATTGTCCATAATGAATTACATTATTTAGTGGGCAAACCATGAGTTGTTATCCCAAATTCTCCAATTCCCCCTCCCCCTCCCTGATCAGTTGGATATCCTAAAATATTTTATTCATTTACTTGCAAGGAGAGGGAGATCGAGCACATTTATACATCTTCATCAATGCTTTTATAAACATTTTTTTGTGTGAAGGTGATGGGAATGTGCTTGTGAATTTCTAGATTCATCTATGACAACAGGTGAACCCACCCTCACTTCTTAGCAGGTGTACCCATCCTCACTTTTCTTACAGTTGCCAAATTTTTCCTGGAATCATTCTATATTCTTCATGTCCACTAACTGGGAAGTACTCTGCCATCTATCCCACATCCTCAATGTGGTTAGGAAATTTTGACAGACTTTTAGATACACACTTAAAAAAGTTTACCTTACAGAAAGAAACACAAAAACTAAAATGAAGACTTTTTGCAGGATACAACGAGAGAGGTGTGGCCCATCTAACCTTACCAACCAACCTTAGGCCGATGGATGAGATCCTGACAAGAGAGGAGCCACCACAGTCATATCAGGGAGGATCCATAAGGAACTCAGCAGACAATGAATGATGAACAAGGGACCTATAACCACAGTCATTGAATCAACACAGGATAGGCCATTGAGAC
>PVHP010013453.1:0-40923 GCA_004024765.1 Zapus hudsonius | reverse complement strand
GGTAGGGTCTCCCTCTAGCCCAGGCTGACCTGGAATTCACTAGTCTCAGGGTGGCCTTGAACTCACAGCGATCCTCCTACCTCTGCCTCCCGAGTGCTGGGATTAAAGGCGTGCGCCACCACGCCTGGCTTCAAATTTTTTAAAATATATATATATATATATATATATATATTTTAAAGTATTTTATTTATTTATTTGAGAGAGAGAGAAGGAGAGAGAGAAAGAGAGAGAGAGGAGAGGAGAGGCAGACAGAGAGAGAGAGAATATGGGCACACTAGGGCCTCCAAGCCACTGCAAATGAACTCCAGACACATGCACTCTCTTGTGCATCTGGCTGTATATGGGCATTGGGGAATCGAACTCTGGTCGTTCTGCATTGCAGGCAAATGCCTTAATCGCTTAGCCATCTCTTCAGCCCTAAAATATATTTTTTATTTATTTCCATGGAGAGAGAGAGAGAGTGAGAGAGAGAGAGAGAGAGAGAGAGAGAGAGAGAGAGAGAGAGAGAGAATGTGTGCACCAAGGCCTCTTGCAGCTGCAAACAAATTCCAGATGCATGTGCCATTTTGGCATCTGTTTTTTTGTGGTTACTGGAGAATTGAGTCTGGATCAGTAGACTTTACAAGCAAGCACCTTTAATCACTGAGTCATCTCCCCCACCCCAGATTTTTAAAAAATATTATTATTTATTTATTTTCAAGCACACACACACACACACACACACAGAGAGAGAGAGAGAGAGAGAGAGAGAGAGAGAGAGAGAGAGGAGAGAATGGGTGTGCCAAGGCCTCCAGCTGCTACAAATGAGTTCCAGATGCATGAGCCACTTCGTGCATGCACCTTAACTGCTGAGCCATCTCTCCAGCCTCTCCTCCAAGATTTTTAAATTTTTATTTATTTATTTATTATTTTTCAAGATTTTTTTTAAACTGGTAAAGTGGAGATCATTTTAGTACTTGTGTCACAGGGTTTTGTGAGAGTTAAATTCATGTGCATTTGTAAAGTGCTTGTAGCAGTGTCTGGCTACAAAAAGCATTTTTTCTTATTATCACTTTGATTATTAAAGTCAGTGATACTGAAAATCCACAGTGAATATTTCTTCAGAATTTCAGAACTTGCTGAGGGTTTCTGGACATCTCTTTTTACAAGGATCCAAAGGGCAACATGGAAGAATGAGGATTCAAGAAACCCTCTAGATCAGAGGCTCAAGTGAGAAACTATGCTGGAGTTTCATATACAGGGTGAGACCCTAACCTCTGGACATCATCCCCAAGTGCTCCTAGGACTCAGTTTAGTGGAATCTGGCAGCTTGCCAAACAATCTGTGTTTCTGGGGACTGGAGAGATGACTCAGAAGTTAAAGGTGCTTGCCTGCAAAGCCTGATGGCCCAGGTTCAGTTCCCCAGTACCCATGTAAAGCCAGAGGAGTTAGTTTTCAGTGGCAAGAGACCCTGGCATACCCACCCCATACACACACACTGTCTTTTCCTCCCTATCTATCATCTATATCTATCATCTATCTATCATCTATCTATCTATCTATCTATCTATCTATCTATCTATCTATCATCTATCTATCCATCTATCACCTATATCTATCATCTATCTATCTCTGTCTCTATCTGTCTCTATCTGTCTCTATCTATCTATCTATCTATCTATCTATCTATCTATCTATCTAATCTATCTTCTATCATCCATCCATCCATCTATCTCTATCTCTCAAATAAAAAATTTAAACTGTTTTTTTTCTGTCTTCCTAGGACTGAACACGAGGGGGTGTCCTGAAGCCTCCTGCCCACTTTCCCTGGCAGCACCCTTCAGTCCTTTTCTGGTTCTAACCCGGCTTTTCCTGAGTGACTGATCTCAGCCCAACGCTGTAGAGGTCAAATGCAGGATGTGTATTCTGAACTCATTTGTCTTCCAACCTAGATGGTTAAGTATCCTACCACCTCCCAAGGACACCTCAGGGCTAAGAATCTTAGTAAACCTATGTCAGTCCCTAGCCTCTACATTGGACCCCAATAGAAAAATGTTTCCCTCATTTTGTAGGTTACCTCCTGAGTCCGAGTTAGCTGGGCAGCCTCAATCCTTGAGATGATAGATTTCACTGATGTGGGAGTCACCAAGTGTGGGGGGTTGTCCTTCTCCATTCTAGATAACTCTGTGGGTCCCAAGATGCCCTGTGTCTCTGGGACACAGACCTGGACACACAATGTTGGCAGCTTTGGGGGTTAGGGGCCCATGGTGGCTCTTGGGTACCCAGTGCCCAGCCATAGCTCCTTCAGTAACTGTCAGATGCTAGGTTCCAACTGACTCTCTCCCAGTGACATCATCAGTTTGATTTAAAGAATTGGAAGATTAAACTTCCTGCCTCTACTTTTATTCATCACCTACTGTTGTATTTACTTGACCCGCTGGCTTTTTATTTGTTCTAACTTTTTATTTGTGTGTGTGGAGATGCATCCGTCCCATGTGCTCACATACAGGGACGATGCTGGGTGTCTTCCTCTATCAATTCATTCCCTGGAGCTTGCCACTTTCCAGTTAGACTGGCTGACCAGGGAGCTCCCCAAAATCCTCCTGTCTCTTCCCTCTCGAATGCCTGGCTTTTTACAAGGGAACTGGTTACCCACTGAACCATCTCCCCAACCCTTCCCTGTTGGCTTTTAAAAACCAGCAAATATTATGTTCCTAAACAAAACATTAATGGCTAAAAGGAAAACACAATTAGGAAAAACTCCTTTCTGCTAGAGTTTAGATTTTAGTCCCCCAAAAGTCCACATGTGAAAGGTTTGCTCCCCAGTACGGTGGTATGTTTTTGGTTGTGAAGCCTTTGGGAGGTAGAGCCTTGAAGGAGTCCTTAGGACATGGGAGTGTGCTCTGGGAGGGGACTGTGCGACCCCAGCCCTTCCTCGTTCTTTGTGCCCTGGCTTCACCACATGCTCCCTGCCCTTGCCTTCTAGCACTCCTACCAAAGCACTTAGGGCCATCAGATCCCAGACAGGGACTTCCAAAATGTGAGCCGAAATCAGACTTTCCTCTATAAAAGTGAATCATCTCAGGTATTTTCTTCTTTAAACTTTTTTTTTTTTTTTTTGGTTTTTCGAGGTAGGTCTCACTCTAGCCCAGGCTGACTTGGAATTCACTATGTAGTCTCAGGGTGGCCTTGAACTCATGGTGATCCTCCTACCTCTGCCTCCTGAGTGCTGGGATTTTTTTTTTAATATATATATTTCTTGCCGGGCGTGGTGGCGCACGCCTTTAATCCTAGCACTCGGGAGGCAGAGGTAGGAGGATTGCCATGAGTTCGAGGCCACCCTGAGACTACAGAGTGAATTCCAGGTCAGCCTGAACTAGAGCGAGACCCTACCTTGAAAAACCAAAATATATATATATATATATTGACCATAATGAGTTACATTATTTAGTGGGCAAACAATGAGTTGTACCCCCAATTCCCCAATGCTCCCCCTCCCCATCCCCAATCAGCTGGATATCCTCTTCCGTGGGCCGTCTGGATCAGTCCTTGTGGCAGGGGACCATGGATAGCCTAGTACTCAGCCCGGTCCTCCTGGCCCAAGTGTGTTGTTACTGAGGGGTGCCATGCCTCTGGATAGTTTCCCCCACCACGGCTCTCACAATCTTTCTGCCCCCTCTTCCGCTCAGTTCCCTGAGTTGTGGTGGGTGAGTATTAAGGCTGCTTTAATGTTGTGCACTTAGGGGGCTTTGTGTTGAAAATTGTTGGTTTCTGTCACCCTGGTTTATCCTGTGTTGATTGAATGGCTGTGGCTGTGAGTCCCTTGTTCATCCCGTCATTCTCTGTGGGGCTCCATATGGATCCTCCACGGTATGACTGTGGTGGCTCACCTCTTGCGAGAATCTCTGCTGTCGGCCTACAGTCGGTTGGTAGGGTTAGATGGGCCACAACTTTCTCATTGCATCCTGAAAAATGCAAACACAATCTCCATCGGAGTGTGAGGTCAATATAGGTTAACAAATATACACAATTCTGGATTACCTAGATTCTATTTTTAGTAGCCTCTCCGTCAATTGGTCCCATAGTGCATCTTTTCTTGGAAGCCCAAGAGTACGTGATCTGGTGCATATCGCACTGATTCCCCAGTTCCAGTCACGGGCTTCCCCTCACTGAGTGGAATATTTGGCCGAATTTAAAAGCTGTTGATTGTCTCCCCCAGGCCCAGGCTCCTCCATTGCACTAGTGCTCCTTTCTTGGTTCCCTGTTCTTTCCCAGTAGAAGGTGTGGTCAGCCTACTCATGGCCGTAGTCTGTGTTTCATGCCAGTGATCTCTGTTTACTCCAGTGTCGTTGATCAGCTTCCCCTGGCAGCTTGTGCAGTGCCTTCTAGCACTGCATTAACTACCATCTGGGGGCTGGGTACCATTCCAGACCTTGAAGGGTCTCTTGATGCTGATTGATGGCATTCTGTGGTTTCTTCAGCAACAGGGTTTTGCCTCAGGCCTAGGCAGGTCATTCAAGAGCTTGACAGAATTCTGTCTTGTTTTTGGAACCCCATGGGTCACTTTGGTCAACAGCTCAGTGAGGGAAGGAACCGGTGGCTGGGACCAGGGGTTGTCAGACTGATCAATTATTCATAGGCTTAGACTCTCTCCCCTACTCCGAGTGCTGGGATTAAAGGCGTGAGCCACCATGCCCGGCTAAAATTTTTTGTTTTGTTTTTGAGGTAGGGTCTCAGTCTAGCCCAGGCTGACCTGGAACTCATTCTGTAGTCCTAGGCTGACCTTGAACTCATGATGATCCTACTACCTCTGCCAAAATAAGTGCTGGTCCATCTTATTGTGCACATGTGTACAGTCGGGACAATTCATGGTGCCCTTCCTCTCCGTCCACCTTCTTTGAGACATGGTATCTTTTGTTTTTTTGTTTGTTTTGCATGGCAAGTGCTTTACTAGCTGAGCCATCTCCTCAGTTCCCCATTTCTTTCACCCTCAACCATACTAACTAACATACTAACATTACATATAAATGATCTAAACAAACTCATTAGAATACAGAGATTATATAGTTCAATTAAGAAACACCCAGGGTGAATGAGTGGGGCATGGTGGCACACGCCTTTAATTCCAGCACTTGGGAGGCAGAGGTAGGAGGATCGCTGCAAGTTCAAGGCCATCCTGGGACTATAGCCTTGACTATTTGGTAAGCTCTAGGCCAGTGAGAGATCCTGTCTCAAAAAGAAGTAAGTGGGGGGTGGAAAGCTAGAGAGATAGCTCAGAGGTTAAGGCACTTGCCTTCAAAGCCTAACAACCCTGGCTTGATTCCTCAGTTCCCATGTAAAGCCAAATGCACAAATGGAGTTTGTTTGTACTAGCTGGAGGTCCTAGTGTACCCATTCTCTCTCTCTCTATCAATCTCTCTCTGTTTGCAAATAAATAAATAAGTAGTAAGGGCTAGAGAGATTGCTCAATGGTTAAGGCCCTTGCCTGCAAAGCCTAATGGCCTGGTCTCAATTTCCCAGTACCCACGTAAAGCCAGATGCTAGGGAGTGCATCTGGAGATTGTTTGCAGCAGCCAGAGGCCCTGGCGTGCCCATTTTCTATATCTCTCTGTCTCAAAGTGGCACATGGTGGGGTGACACACACCTTTAATCCCAGCTCTTGGGATTAGGAGGATCACCATGAGTTTGAGGCCAGCCTAGATCTACAGACTGAGTTCTAGGTCAGCCTGGGCTAGAATGAGACCCTACCAAAAATGAATTGGCCATGCATGCATGGTACTACGGCACTCTGGACACTAGTACAGGATCACCATGAATTAGAGGCAAGCCTGGGTTACATAGTGAATTCTATGTCAGTCTGGGGTATAGAGTAAGACCCTAACTCAAAAAAAAAAAAACAACCAAAAAGAATGGTGCTGGAAGACTGCTCAGTTGTTAAGTGTGGGTCCATGGGTTACTTAGGAAGTTGCTACGTGCATCAACTCCCTGTTTATCCACGGAGCTGTGTGGACAGAGTCTTGGGACAGCAATGAGCCAATGAGGAAGAACTCTCAGGAGACACTTGCAGTGAAGAGCTCGTTTATTAGGTTGGGGAGGGTTGCTTTTATTTAGAAGGAAAAGGAGAGGCAGGGGCATAAGCGGCAAGGGGATTGGCAGGGGCAGGGTGGTTGTGGATGTTTCATGAAAGGATTGGCAGAGGCCAGTTGTATAGATAAGCTAGAGGGACTTTTTTGTTGCCTGTACCTTATTATCACCTTATAGCTGAATTATGTGAACTCCAATAAACTCAGGCCTTGAATTGCCTGGACTTATCAGGGTTTGCTGGGGCCCAACAGGTAGCTGGAGTTTGGGGAGGAAGGAGATGGTCGAACTCCTGCCAGTCAAAGGATGAGATTATCACGGTTTTAGGCCAGTTTCAACTTTCCTTTAACCCTATGTCCTCCGTGCCTCTCATCAGGGCCCACAGTTAAGAACATTTGTCATTTAAGCATGAGGGCCTGGGAGGGACTGATATTACTCAAGTTGAAGCTAACAACAAAAAAAGTAGCACTGAATTGAGGGACACATCCTGCCCCCTCCCCCAAAATTTACCGAAGAGTAGTAGAGGGCACCTGAAGCTCTTTTATGGCCTCTGCATGCATGCACATGTGTGTACACATCTGTACACACATTCATATATACACCACACACCACGTACCACACTATATATACGCCACACACACATGCAAAAAAAAAAGAGCTACTGCTACATGTAACAATAATAAATAATCTCAGAAGCAGTATACTAAGTAAAAGGAGTCAAATGTCTACAAACTAATTTTATTTACATCAAGTTCTAGAAAGGTCAAAGGATAATGTCAGACAGATCAGCAGATCCCGCGACCTAGATCAAGAGAGAGGATGTAGATGGTAAAGAAATACACAGATGAACAGTAAGAGGGCACCCAGCACTCTCCTCTGGCCTCCACATGGGCTTGCATGGGTTATACACATCTGTACACACACATGCATACACCACACATGGTACACACCACACACACACACACACACACACACACACACACACACACAGAATGCAATGTTTTGTAAGACTTTCCCTTAGACAGAAGGTGAGGAACAAGTCCCATATGTAGCCTAGGAAACAGGTCTTCAGAGCAGGTCAAGAAGTTGTGATGCTCTGGACTATGGAGGGACTGTGGGTAGACAGTGCAAGGAGCTAGAAGTCAAAGGGTAGTGGAATGTGTAAAAAGACATCTCTTCCTCCTTTCTCAAATCTTCTTCATACCCTTTTCCCTTGGGACTGGAATGCTTGCAGATATTTGTCCTTTGAAGCCCTCTCCCCTGGCCAGCTGCCAATACTGAAGGAGTTTCAGGTAGAAGTTGAGGCTCAGACAGAACCAGAAGATGTCACCCCACATGCCACCCCACCCTGGCACAAGAATGGAACTCTTGGCAGAAATGGAACTCCTGATCTACAGTGCCCTCCTGTTGTCCATAGTCTAGCACCCTACCTAGATAAATGGCCCAGGTGAGCTGGCCCTAGGGTCCACCCTCCAAATCTACAAACCAATAGGTCTTCCCCTTGTATACCTGAATCTGATGAAAGAATACATTTTCTTTTCTCTTTTTTTGGAACAAATTTGTGAGAGAGTGAGAGAAAGAAGCACATAGAGAGAGACAGAGAATGGGCCCGCAAAGGGCCTCCAGCCACTGCAAACAAACTCCAGACACATGCACCATCTTGTGGATCTGGCTTTACGTGGGTACTGGGGAATCAAACTCATTTCTGCTTTGCAGGGAAACACCTTAACTGCTCAGCCATCTCTCCAGCCCAAGAACACATTTTCTATACTATAAAGGCTGCTGTCCTCTCTCTTTCTCTCTTTCTGATTCTCTCTGGCTTTCTCGCCTTGCTTGGGCCAAAGGGACACACAGGAGTCTGGTTTCTTCCTCACCCAGTCTGGCTGGGGAGGGAGTAGGGAGAGAGCACAAAACTGTTTCTTGGGCTGGGGGAACTTTTCAGCTCACCTCTGCTTTATAGTTGGGGGTAACCTCTGCCTTTGCTTACATGTATGACTTCCCTCTGGTCTCAGAATCTACCACCTGCATTAGTTCCTTACACTCCAGATCGACCATGTGGATGCCTTCTCTAACTCAGGCCTGCTACCTGTGTAGTTCCTTTAAACTCAGGCTAACCATGAGTGCAGCCCTCTTCATTACTCATTTCTCCTCTGGACTTCATGATCTCTGCTTTGACATTTTCCCTCTCATTCTTCCTTGGGCCCCACCGTTTGCCCTCTTTAACCTCCATCCATGGGGAAGCACAAGGCAGACGCTACATGTGCTTTTCCTAAATCTCTCTTTAAGAGAATATTACTGAAATTTGGAAAATTAATTTGGAAAATGACTAAAACAGAAGAGGCAGAATAGTTGAGAACTGTAAACACAGCAGGTCTTTAAACACAGCAAAATCTTGAACAGGACAAGAGAGGAAAAGGAGTGTATTTACTACGAGCTCCCTGTTCACGACTACTGCAGGTTATTGATGGAACTCATTGTAAACCTCTGCTTAAACCTCTGTTTGCTAGAAACTGCTGGATTCTTGTATTTTAACTCCTTTGCTTTAACTTTCATGCTTATTGTCATGTACACATCTCTGTAATGGAGCTATAAATCCCCTGCCACAAGTATATTCCTTTTCTTATCATTTATTTACTTATTTTTCATTTATTTGTTTTTGAGGTATGGTCATGCTCTAGTCTAGGCTGACCTGGAATTCACTATGTAGTCTCAGGGTGGCCTTGAATTCACAGTGATCTTCTTACCTCTGCCTCCTGAGTGCTGGGATTAAAGGCATGTGCCCCCAGTCCTGGATGTTTTTCTTATCTTTTAAAAAATATTTCAGGGGCTGGGAAGACGGCTTAATTGTTATGGTACTTGTCTGCAAAGCCTAACGACCTTAATTTTATTCCCCATGTAAAGCCAGATGCACAAAGTGGCGCATGTACCTAGAATCCCTTTGCAACACCTGGAGGCCCTGGAGCACCCATTCTGTCTCTCTTCTCTCTGTTTCTCTCTGCTTACAAACAAATAAAAATATTACAAATATCTTAATTTATTTGCATACACATACATGCACCAAGGCACGTGCCAGATACTTGAGTCACTTTTTGCATTTGGCTTTTCATGGATACTGGGAAATCGAACCTGTGCCAACAGGCTTTACAAGTAAGTGCCTTTAACTCCCAGTCCTCATCTTTCTTTTCTTGAGACAGGGTTTCACTTGCTATGTAGCCAAGGCTGACAAAGTTCTAATTATTTGCCTCTTCCTCCCAAGTGCTAAGATTATTGATGTGCACCATCACGTCTGGTTTTATTTTATGCAGTGCTGAGGGTCAAACCCAGAGCCTTAAGCAAGCTAGGCAAGCACTCGTTACCAAGTTAGCTACATCCCCAGCTCTGTGCGTGTATGTGTGAATAACATAAGCTAAAAGGTGATGTTGCAGAATTAGGGAGATGGCTCAGTGGCTAAAAGTGCTTGCTGAGTAAGCATGAGGGCCTGAGAAGGCCTGAGGCTGTCTTGAGTTTGCATTCCCCAGCACCCGCCTAAGCAGCTGAGTGCCAAAACCCTGGTCCTGTGGGAAACAAGACTAAAGCATTGCTGGGGCTCATGAAAACGGCAGATCCAGCTTCAGAGAGACCCTGTCTCAAGGAAATACTTAAGATAGATAAGGATATCTGCTATTTCCCTCTGACCTCCACATGCACATGCTCAGGGCATCTGAATACACACATACAAAAATGGTGAGATTCCAATGTCTTCATAATTCTGAAGGAAACCAACAACATTTCTAATGATCAGTCAAGATCAGGGTAGAGGGCTGGAGAGATGGCTCAGCGGTTAAGGCACTTGCCTCCGGTGCCTAAGGACCCGCTTCCATTCCCCAGGACCCACATATGCCAGACCCACAAAGTGGTGGCTCTGGTGTGCTCTCTCTCTCTCTCTCTCTCTCTCTCTCTCTCTCTCTCTCTCTCTCTCTCTCTCTCTCTCAATCTCTGTATCTCTGCTTGAAAAATGAATAAATAAAATATTAAAAAAAAGATCAGGGTAGAATTCATCATGATGATCAATGTGCAAAGTTTCAAAAATGAGCTATCTCCTTCTTTCTCTAATAGTTTCTGAAAGACAGTTTCTTCCAAAGAGGAAGCAAGCCAAGGAAGAGAAAACCATGAAATATGGAACTACATGATCTAACAAAGGACAGAGGCCAGGAGGGTAAGAAAAGAGATGTCTAGACATGCAACAAGATGTGAGGATAGGGGGCTGGAGAGATGGCTCAGCAGTTAAGGCACTTATCTCTAGTGCCTAAGGACCTGGGTTCAATTCCCCAGTACCCACATAGGCCAGATGCACAAGGTGGCGTCTGTGTCTGGATTTCCTCTCTCTCTCTCTCTCTCTCTCTCTCTCTCTCTCTCTCTCTCTCTCTGCTTGCAAATAAATAAATAAAAATAATAATAATAAAAAGAAGACAGGCGTGGTGGCGCACGCCTTTAAAAAAAATAAAAAAATTAAAAATAAAAATTAAAAAAAAAAGATGTGAGGATAAACTCAGGAGGTCAGAAGGCTCCAGCACAGGTATCTTTCAAGAGGACTGAATGGTAGAATATTTGCTCTATCTAGCTATTCTAAGGGAGGCAAGCTCTTGTGAAAAGAGTTGGAGGTAGATTTTTTGTGAAAAAATACATACTACATGAAGCAAATGAAAACAGGTATGAAAGGTGCAAGACCAATGGGGCCATGGAGTGTTGCCCTATGGGTTCAGAGAGCTGCTGAGGCCAGGCAATGTGTGGCAGGGTCAGAGGTCAGAGTCTCTGTAGGAAATTCTGGTTTTATCACTTGTAGTTACCTTGGAGTTGCTGGGACAAAACACCTGATCACAGAGCAGTTGATGGGAGAAAGTTTTATTTTGGCTTAGTCTCCAGGGGAAGCTTCATGATAGCAGGGGAAAGATGGTAGAGGCGAGGCTGTGAGGCAGTTTAGGGTGATGGGCCCTCTGAAAATAAAAAGCAATCTCCATTTATCTTTGACGCCTTCCTTTTCCACCTGGGTTCCCCCCCTCCCTCATGGCAGGAGCTCTCTGTACTTTCTCTTTTTTTCTTTTCATAATCTAATAAAATCTCTTGGAACCTTACCCTATGGTCTATGGATTTAGTTCTTTAAGTTCATAAGACAAGAATCAGGGGTACCCTAATTTGTAAGTGCATTGGTATATTGCTGTAGTGGCAAGGAACCCTAAAATTCTCATTACATCTGCTGGACATCACTTCTGCCACAGCAGCTACAAGACAGCAGCAAGAGGGTGAGCCCAGCTGGCAAGGGGAAGCCTGTTGTAACACCCCAAAGCCCGCCCCCAGGACTCAGATCATGAGTTTATGGGGAACATGGGATTCAAACCACCACAACTGACTCAGCAGGAAAGGCAAATTAGATACCAGAGCAAGTGTCTTCTTTCCCTTGCCTTGCATTTTCCCTTTCTATCCCTCCTTTAAGCCACAATGCAGTTTTGCTCTAAGTTGCCCCTAAGAATGAATCCCACTTTGGTTTCCTTCCACTTGTCCTTCACATTCAGTATTTTTCACTTCCAATCCAGTTGGTTGTTTTTCTCCCTCCTCTCCTCCTAGGTTCTAAACTTCTTGTGACTAGTGACCAGGCACCTGTCATAGAGTTCTTTGTAAAGAACCTGCCAGAGTGCTGATAAATAAATGAGCAGAAGCATCTTGACCCAGGCTTTGGAGGGTTCCATGCCTGGCGTAGGTGCCTGGACCAGGAGCAGTCATGAGCAGTTCCCGACCTGCATAAGCTAACAGTTATCTCCACTTGAAGTCCTATAAGAGGGAACTAATTTCCAACAGTAATTTCAGGGTCAAGTGAGATGTACGTGACCCTCCAGGAGTGGTAGGGATTTAAAGGATTTTCCCTCTACCCTCACCCCCCCCCCCAAGAAAGCTAGCTGGAACAAGTGCTCAGTGGTTCTTGAGGTTGTTTTTATTAAGTGCTTTTTTTTTTTTTTTTTTTTGGCTTTTCGAGGTAGGGTCTCACTCTGGCCCAGGCTGACCTGGAATTCACTGTGTAGTCTCAGGGTGGCCTTAAACTCATGGCAATCCTCCTACCTCTGCCTCCCGAGTGCTGGGATTAAAGGCGTGCGCCACCACGCCCGGCTAAGTGCTAAAAAATTTAAGTGCAAATTAAATAATAAAAAACAACAACTTTGTGAACTACCACGGACGACGGACGGGGTCCAGCAGCCCTAGTCCAGGCAGCGGTGCGCGGGCGGCGGCGGGAAGGCGGGATTCGAGGACCGCGTTCTGCGCGACCCCGCGCTGCCTGTCACTCACGGGCCGGAGCAGGCGTGCTCCGCCCCGGGGGCGTGGCCCAGGCCGGCCCGGCGGGCGGAGGGGCGGAGCCTCGCTCTCCGCGCCGGGGGGCGGAGCCGGGCCCGGCCACACCGTGCCGGTTAGGGGCTCCGCTCGTCGGCGGGAGCTCCCGGAGCCCCGGCCACGAAGGGGTGCGACCCCCCCACCGGCCCCACCCTCCCGGCTGCAGCCCGGCCAATCAGAGTGGCTTTTACTGGCGAGTGGGCCGAGCCGGCCCAGCTGCTCTGAGGCTCTGGCATGGTAACGTCCCCGCGCGGCGCGGGGGTGGCGAGGCCCGGGACTGTCCCACAGCGCCCCCTGCGGCCCGGGGCGGGGCCGAGGGCGTGGGGAGGCCGCCGGGGTACCCAGGACCCCGAGGGATGAGGGAGGGAGCCCCACGGGGGATGGGGGCGGGGATCCGGGGGAGAAGGGGCGGGGAGGCCATTATGGAGCCTGGCGAGGGGTGTGCTGCGGGGCTGGGGGCTGCGGGGAGGAGGAGGGAGTGCAGGTGGGTTTGTGGAGAAACGTCGGGAATGAGGGCGGGCGGGAGATGAGGGGTCACCGTCACCCCTCTTGGGATGTTTGGCGTGCCCCGTGCCCCTCCCCCAGACCCCCGCTGCCCCAGGACCACTAAGGGAACCCCTTCTCCCAGCCTGACAAGGGCTCCTGAGCGGAGGAGGGGGCTTCTGGCCATCACCTCACAGCTGGGTATTCCAAGAAGTGGAAGAGCAGTAGTCGCTTGAGCCCATCCCTGGCTCTGCCATGGACAAACTGTCAGAACTCTATGTGACCTTGGGCGAGTCACTCCCTTTCTTTGGGCCTCGCATTTCCCATCGATTTTGAAAAGGGAAAATGGTTGGAGGTGATAAACCAGTTCTCCAATTATAAAAGGGGGCCTACAGAATTTGAGGAGGAAATTCAGGTGAATGGGTTCTAGACGCAGGAAGTAGGAAGATGGAGAGGAGATCTTCAGCTGGACCTGCGGGGATGGGGGTGGGGAGGGCAGGGACAGCTTGCAAAGCTGGGGCCTCCCAGCCTGCTCCTTTGGAAGCCTATGAGGAATGGGAGAGCTCTGCAAGTAGAGGAGGTTAAACCCGGACCCAGGCAAGATGAGGACCCGAAGTAACATTCTGTTCTTCAGGAGAGTGAGGAAGTGAAGGGAGATCAGAAGCAACAAGAACATATTTTCTAGAAAGTTCCCCAGGCTTTTGGGGGAGCAGGAGGAACAGTGGAGCTAAGAAGGTCTAGGAAGGGGAATGGGACGAGCTGATGCTGTTTTGAGGCAACTGAATGGTTAGCAGGTCCCCAACTGGCTTCTCAGCTACCTTTTGCGTGCTGTGTGTTGAATTTAGAGCCTCGTTCATGTTAGGCACATGCAACTACTGAGCTGCACTCCCAACCCTCAGCTGGTTCTTCTTGGTAATGGCTACCTCTTTCTGAGAAATAGGCCTCTAAGCTTTCCCCCAACAGTCCCTTCGGGGAGTGAGAGTGAGTCAGACCAGGCAGACCTTGGATCACCTGGCTCTCTGACTCTCAGGATTGGGGTGAAAAGAAAATCAGAGATTTCTGAGGGTAAGAAGTACCATCTATGGCACCGTCCTCTTTGCTGGGAGGAAGCTTTGTGGAATAGTTGAAAGTACAGGCTTTGGGGTCAGACTGCTTGGATTCCAAACCTGCCTCTGCTATTTAATCTTGGAACCTTGGTCAAGTAAGTAAATCTATCTGAACCTCACCTTCTTTATGGGGATAATTTCTAAGATGGTTATGAGGATTAAATGAGTGTTTGGTATGATATCTGGCTCATAATAAGCACCCAGTAAACATTACCTGCTAGCTGCTACTTCCTTTTCATTCTCTTCCTTCTGTCTCTCCATTCTTGTCCTTTTCTCCTTTTGTCCTTCTGAATGCTCAGTACTGAGATGCACCTTAGATCTGAAGGCTGAACAGAACTGATTGCATCTTCTAGTGCAGTGCTGCCCCTGGCCCACATGAATACATATTCAGATGGCCAGTGACTTATCATTGTCTCGCTCTAGCCCCTAAATGTGTGTTTTGTTCCAGGGAAGACACAAAAATCTCCTTTTTTTTTCGAGGTAGGGTCTCACTCTAGCCCAGGCTGACCTGGTATTCACTATGTAGTCTCAGGGTGGCCTTGAACTCATGGTGATCCTCCTACCTCTGCCTCCTGAGTGCTGGGATTAAAGGCATGTGCCACCACGCCCGGTTTAAAAATCTCCTTTAACTCTTTCCTATATTCCTCTTTTGCACTGGCTACTTCTTCAGAGTCTCACAAATATCAGCGGATTCAAGGTTGAACTGGCATTATAACAGGTAGGAGAAGGTGGGCGTTTGAGGAAAGAAGTGAAAAGGTAGCTCAGAGGAAGCTCAGGGAAAGGAGGGCTTGAAAGTTCTGTGGTAACTTACCTTCACCCTATTGCTCTAGCTTCAGTGGGCAGCAGATTGAAACAGGCCAGGGTCTGAGGTCTGGCCAGAAACCTCCATCTCAATTTGAAGGTGGTCATATACAGTTGGCTTTTTATCCTTTAGGTTCCCCCAGCCAGTATTTGATTCCAGCTCCCTTTCACTAACTAAACCAGCCACACTTCTGCCAAGCTTCCTTTTTCTATTACAGCCTGTCCTCAGAAAATTTATACAAATGTACATGTGAAAACACTCTTAGAATGTTCCCATATGCAAAAATCACTTTTGGTGTAGGCCCCCAAAAGGGGAAATTTTGAAAGAGAAAACTAAATTTGTAAATGAAGGGAAATCCTAATAGTCCCGTATGAAACACCCAGCAAACCTTCACAGAGGAGCGTGCCACTCTGCAATGTAATAAATACAGCATTATCCTCAGAGGACACAGGTAGGAGGAGGTAGTGTAAAAATAACTTGAAGGAGGTGAATGTTGGATCATCTTGAACAAAATGCAAAGTAGAATAAAAGAAATACATGAAGGTAATCTAACAATTCCTGTGCAGAGAGGAGGAGGAAGCCCTTCAGTCAGGACAAGCCAAGAGTGTGGAATGGGCTTTATTGTAAGGTTTGGGGTGTGAGGTGAGATCTTTCGTAGGGGAGGCTATAGGGAACCAACATTGGTTCTCAAGAAAATGGGAGGACTGGAGAGATGACTCAGCAGGTAAAGGCGTGAGGACTTGATTTGGGTCCCCAGAACCCACATAAAATGCTGGGCATGGTAGCATGTGCCTGTAATCACAACACTGGAGAGGCAGAGACGGGATCCTTAGGGCTCACTGTCTAGTTAGTATAGTTGAAACAGTGACCTCCAGGTTCAGTCAGAGACCCTATCTCAAAGAATAGGATGGAGAACAAAAGGAAGACCCCCAATGTCAACCTCCGGCCACACACACCTGCTAATACCCATATAAAGCCAGTGGCACATGCATCTAGAGTTTGTTTGCAGCAGCAACAGGCCCTGGCACACCCATAGACACACACTGCCTCACAAATAAATAAATTAAAAAAACCAGAAAATGGTGATTACTTGAGGTGTGCAAATGAGGTTGGAGGCATGGCAGCACATACCTATAATCCCAACAGGTAGAGGCAGAAGGACTGCTGCAAGTTCAAGGCTAGAGTGAGCTACACAGTGAGGTCCAGGCCAGTCTGGCCACAAAGTAAGACGCTGTCTCAAAAAGAGAAAAAAGGAGGGGGAAGTATTTTTGGTGGTGGTTAAGGTCCCTCCCAGCTTTGAAATTGTATCCCCTGAATAGTAAACCTTACCAGTGGTCCCCTGTTATTTCATGGTACTGGCCAAGACCAGTCATTATTAAGTCAACAAGCGCTAATTAGCACCTACTCCTGCCCTTTATTATTTATTATTTATTATTCTATATTATTGTTGTTTTGAGGTAAATTCTCACTCTGTAGCCCAGGGTGGCCTAGAGTTCATTATATAGTCCACACTGGTTTGGAACTCATGTTTTTCCTATGTCAGCCTCCCAGGTGCTGGAATATAGGATGAGCCACTGTACCCTTGAATTCTCAGTGGTAGACACACTAGGTATTTCATTAATTTTAAGATTCAGGATTTATCTTAAAATTAATGGAGTATAAATTCAGTGGGCAGCATCTGTTTAGTGCCACATAAAATACCATTAAAGGGCTGGAGAGATGGCTCAGTGGTTAAAGATGCTTGTTTGCAAAGCTTGGTGGCCTGGGCACAATTCCCTAGTGCCTTTATAAAGGCAGTTGCAGAAAGTGGCACATGCTTCTGGCATTCATTTACAGTGGCTAAAGGCCCTGGTGTACCCTTATTCATTCTTATTCTCTCTCCCCTCTGCTTGAAAATAAATAAAAAAAGGTGTATATATATATATATATTTATATTTAAAGATATACCACTGCAATCAAAACTACAAATGGCCAGGCGTAGTCATGGTACACGCTTTTAATCCCAGCACTTGGGAGGCAGAGGTAGGAGGATCACTTTGAGTTCGAGGCCAGCCTGGGACTACAGAGTAAATTCCAGGTCAGCCTAGGCTAGAGTGAGATCCTACCTCAAACAACGAACCCCACCCCCCAAAAAAAACCTATAAATGACTGTAAAATTCCAGTGGGTAACTGCCGGCAGGATGGTACATGGTGTCGAGTGGGTATGTAAAACAGGTTGACTAGTGCAGTGAGTTGGGAAAGGTTTTTCCTGAAAATGTTTGGTGGCTGTGAAGTGTATGCAGGTGAGGTGCCCAAGCACAGGTGCATGCCTGAGGTGGGAGAGCTGAGCATGGCTGAAGCACAGTTTGGAAAATGGGCGTGGTCAGTGGCAGCCTAGTTGGCCTGGGCGGGGCTTTGGTATTCACCAGAAGAGCAGTGGGAAGCTGCTGGAGAGTTTAGGCAAGAGCACAATGGTCTGGGGTACACTTGAAGAGCGTGCTGTGGCTACAGATTGAAGTGGATATGGGGAGAAGAGGAGGGCACACAACAGGTCAGATGGCACAAGGTGGTGGCCTAGACAAGAAATGGAAGAGGAAATGGAGAAAAGTAGACTGAAAATCTTTCATAAGTAAAATTAAGAGGACTCAGTTATGTATTAGCTAGGACGCTATGGAGAGTGACTTCTAGATGTCAGTCTTAGGCAGATGAGTGAATGGCATGGTGCCAGTCTTGGAGATTGGCAGCCCCAGGGCTTGATAAGACCAACAATGGTTACCTGGGAAGTAGAGAGTCTCCAAGGTAGCTTGAGACTAGGACATAGAATTGGTTTTCCTTCTGTGGTGATTAGTTTCTGACATTTCATGAAGATACAAGTTTCAGAGGGCAAGAGCAGGTCTGAATACAGGGCTATAATTTTTAAAATATTTTATTTATTTATTTGAGAGAGACAGAGAGAATGGGCACGCCAGGGCCTCCAGCCACTGTAAATGAACTCCAGACACATGCGCCCTCTTGTGTACTTTACACAAGAGGCTTTACATGGGCACTGGGGAATCGAACTCAGGTCCTTCTGCATTGCAGGCAAGTGCCTTAACCGCTAATCCACTTCTTCAGCCCTACATAATTTATACCTTCTCAGGACAAGGTTAGACATTGTTAGAGGTAAAGATTAGAAAGCATTTTTAACTACTCAGCCTTTTCAGGCTAGGGGTGAAAGAGACAGTGGGGAGATGGCTTCTGTTCATCCAACCTGGAATGCCTTTGCCACCCTTAACTAGGATGAAGGTCAGCCTTTTAGCTGCACTTCCAAGCCTTGGTTCACTTAAAATTAGTTTTTTTGGGGGGGGGGCTGAAGAGATGGTTCAACAGTTAAGGCACTTGCTTGCAAAGCCTGACTGCCCGAGTCTGATTCCCCACTACCCATGTAAAATCAGATGCACAAAGTGACACATGTGTCTGGAGTTCGTTTGTAGAGGCAAGAGGTGCTGTCACATTCCTCCACAAATGAAAAATATTCAAAAATATTAGATAATAGTTATAAAGTTGCATATTCATAAGAAGGGCATGCAGTGAAAAGTCTCTCACCTTCTCCTCTTTCACTGATGTCTTATGTGTCATCATTTATGGTCCACATCTTAACAATGAGCTTCTTTGTCTTATGACTGTGGGGTATGCTGTTTATGTTTGCACAGAATATTCCTTACTGATGGATGTTTAGGTAGATCCCAATCTTCTGTGTTTATTTATAAGTAATATTAAAATGAGTATGTGCTACAGACATCATTTTGGCCTTGCGGAAGGAACTATGTGTATACAATGCCATTTTAGAAGTTGATTGTTCTGTATAGAGAATTATTTCTTTATTTGTTCTTTCATTCAGCCAATATTTATTGAGTACCTATTATGTGCCAGACCCTGAGGCAGGTCTCAGGAATCCAGCTTTCAACAAGTCAGATGTTACCCCTGCTCCTGTGGAACAGCATTACCCTCTATCAAGGGGAATCAGGGAAGCATACTCAGGCAAATATTTTTTAATAACAAAATTGTGTACATGAAGAAACTAAAGGAGAATAAGTTAGAAAGAGCTACTTTAAGTAGCATCAGGAGGGCATCTTAGAATAATAGTACTTAAGATGAGCACTGAAGGATGTGGTCAGCCATTAGGAGGAGGACAGAGGCACTTAGGCCTTTGCAAAGCCTGTGTCCACAAGGAGACGAGTTCAGGATTTTTAAAGGAGGGATGGCTACCAAAGATGGGGGCGGAAAAGATAGTGCAGAGATGAAGATAGTGATTGGGAATGGAAGAGAATTGAAAACGAGGCTGGCTAGGGGAAGAAGCTGGTAGAGAAGAGGAGAGTTAAGAAGACTAGACTGTAAAGGGCCAGCAGCTCTTTGTGTTTAGAACTTTGGATTGAATCTCCAACCCAATTAACTGAACATGTAAAGATACCGCCAGCCCCTAGCTGGCTTGAGAGAGATGCAGGTGGATGGGTTAAAAACTGTAGGAAGAGCCAGATGCTTGTAGAGCTGCCTTCTACATCTTTTTTGTGACTTTGGCAAAATGGAAACTCTCCAAATCTGACATTGAAGTGTTCTGTCAGGTGGCTCCCTGGGCTGGCACAGAAAGATCAGAGCTCCCCAGGGCTCAGAATGTGGGATGGTCAGGAAATTGGGTTTGGAGACTCTCTCCTGAACTTTGTACTCCTTTTTCATCCTCATCCCTTCTGCTTCCCTTCCACAAAGCCCATCTCTGTGCCCATCCTGGGTCCTATGACTTTTCTCTCCCTCAACAGTCGGTTCCCGATTCTGGTCCCCGGCCCCCAGCAGCGCCTGCCCCCTTCCCACCGGGGCCCCCCATGATGCCACCACCCTTCGTAAGTTTTATGTGTTTCCCTGGGCTTGGCTTTTCCAGCCTGCACCCCAATTTCCCAGTCCTTGCCGCTGCTGTGTTGCCAGCACGGTTCTGTAAAATCCTCTTTTGTTGCCCTTGGAAGTTGGGGGGTTTTGTTGACCACCAGGGTGGGGAGAGCTGCTATTAAGCTCTAATCCATAAAGTGACAGGTCCACCTTTGTCTTTTTGTTCTTTGGACACACTGGGGCTGGAGATAGAAGAAATGGAAGGGGAAAGACCCCCAATAAAGGAAGGGCTGGGGAGGCTTCTTTCGCTTTCACTACTCTTACCTGTGCTCTTTTTTAAAAAAAGCCTCTGAATTTGGGCTGGAATAGCATTGGTGTCATGAGTTGGAGAGAAAGGGAAAGGAGGCAGGGGACTGGGATGCCTGCTTTCTCCCTTTACCTGAAAGGCTCCTTGGAAGTTTTAAAGGAATGTAGCTTTCCCACAGTCTGATGTTATTCCCTTTCCTTCTCCTTTCCCTACCTCTTAAGAAGCCATATGTGTGCTATTAGGCCCAGAAAACTCCTCAGTTACCTGTCTTGCTCAGTGGTGAGGAGGGAGGCAGTTTCTTGCCTCTTGCTTCTCAAACAAAACCCTTGGAATTGCCTCCCAGCCATTAGGAGGGCTGGGTGGGTAACAGGTGAATGTTTCCTGATGTTCTATTCCCTAACAAGACAGTATCCTCTCTGTTCAGTGTCTCTTCCTTTCCTCACTTCCAGATGCCCCCTCCAGGGATTCCCCCTCCCTTTCCTCCGATGGGGCTCCCACCTATGAGTCAGAGACCACCAGCCATCCCGCCTATGCCACCTGGCATCCTGCCCCCAATGCTTCCACCAATGGGGGCTCCACCTCCACTCACACAGGTAATTATCTCCCACCACAGGGCTTTCAGGAAACCCTGTTCAGTTAGTAGAGATGAAAGTTAGCATCTGGGCTTTAGAAACTGAGGAGGAGAGGGAGATTTGGGCAGGTTCATGTGGATTTGTCTGCTTAGTGATGAGACAGCTTTCAAGCAAGTTGAGTGCCTAGAACCCGAGGATTGCCTGAGAAGGTGACCCTGGTGAGGGTTGGAGCCCCAAAGGGAACCATAGTTCAAAGAGACCCTGCCTAACCTAGACCTACTCTCACATTGTATTCATAGATACCAGGAATGGTGCCTCCGATGATGCCAGGAATGCTGATGCCAGCGGTGCCTGTCACTGCAGCGGTAAGCGCTGGGGGATGGCAGAAGCAGGTTCTGCACTACATTACTGTGGGTCTGACTGGATATGTGAATATGGACTTCTTTTTTTCTCCCTCTCATCATATCCACCCTCGTCCCTGGCTGCACTTCTCACATTCCGATTCACAACAATTACTCAGTAATTCTAGTTTCCTACTCATTCCCAAAGGCAATGCATTTTCTTTCCTTTCTGGTCCATGTTGCACCCAGCACCCTTAAGGAATACACGCATGCCAGACACTCCTTCTCCTCACAGAGTCATGCATTGTGGACATACTAGTCAGGTCTTTTCTTCCCATCATGTCCTGTCTGCCTCTGGACCAGGCAGTGGCACCGGGGGATCTTTGCTGTACCTTCTTGTGCTGTTGTTTAGTGTAGTAGAATCTGAGTGGAACGTAGATTCACATCTACTGTGAAGAGACGGGCCTCAGGAGCTGATTCAACAAAGTACTCTCACTTGTGGAAAAAAAATGAAGAAAGGAGCTGAGAGCCATAGCCCTGGTGTGGGGAGGGAGGATGATACTGTTAGAGGGCAGAGATCTCTGGGAACAGGACACACAGATCCTAGCCTGGCCTGCTTTTCTATCCCCATGGCCTGGATCCTGGGGACCACTGGGCTTGGCCCCAACCCTTCCCCCTCCTCTTTCTTCGGCAGACGGCTCCGGGTGCAGACACCGCCAGCTGTGAGTCTTCTGGGGGCCTGTTCCCCCCAGGCTCGGAGGTTGGGGGGCATAGGGGAGAGGGGACCGTGGACTGAAGCCCACCCTGGATCATGCCTGTTGGGATGCCAGGGAGCCTGGGATGTTGATGGGACCAGGGTGATATCTATGGGGGATGGCATAAGGGGGTCTAGGTGGGGATAAGATGAGGATTAGAACAAGTGCTTAGTAGATTTCCTTTGTTTTTTTGTTTTTTGTTTTCTAGCTGCTGTAATTGGGACAGGCCCTCCGGTGAGTTCTTCTAGTTTGGGTCTCTGGGTGGAAAGTGGGAGGCTGATTATTAAATCTTCGGGGTGAGAAGAGTCTTTGGGAAAGGGCCTTGACCACCATTCTGTGCCCCCCCTCCTCTCAGAGGGCCCTATGGAGTGAGCATGTGGCCCCTGATGGGCGCATCTACTACTACAATGCTGACGACAAGCAGTCCGTGTGGGAGAAGCCCAGCGTGCTCAAGTCCAAGGCGGAGGTCCTGAGTGGGGCTTACTGGCTTTTCCTTTCAGCTGCCTTGACCCTTCCAAATCCTTGGCTTCCCCTGAGTCTTTAACCAGATCATTGTGGTTTCTCTGACCCCAAGATCCCTGACCACCCCATGTTCCTTGGAATTATTACCTCCTTAGGATCATAGGAAGTCTACCTTTCCCCATTCAAGCCAGGTCAGGTGATAGCTAAAGACTACTGTGTCCTCTGCTCACTGGGCCCTTTAGCTCCCCTGACTGTGGCTGGAGAGCTCCCCAGCCTACTAATGTTCTCTGACCCATCCACTTGCAGCTGCTGCTGTCCCAGTGTCCCTGGAAAGAGTATAAATCGGACACAGGAAAGCCTTACTACTATAATAACCAGAGTCAGGAGTCTCGTTGGACCCGGCCCAAGGACCTGGATGACCTGGAGGGTGAGGGGTCCTGGAGGTGTGGGGGGAGGCCTGGGCAGGGTTACTGGGAGTCCTTTGCTACACTGTGATGTTTATCTTTTCCCCTTGCAGCTCTAGTCAAACAAGAGGCTGTAGGGTAAGTGACTTGCCCACATATCCATCCTTAATTGAGGGACCTGGGGGAGGAAGTAGAATCCTTTTTATTATTTCTACTCTGTAGGACTGGTTGCTCTGGCCTCAGGCTAGAGAAATCACCTTATCCCTATTTTCCTGTCCTTGTTCTACCATGACACCACCCTTCTGGTTCGTCTGCAGGAAACAGCAGCCGCAGACACTACAGCCACAGCCACCTCAGCCTCAGCCTGACCCCCCACCTATACCTCCTGGTCCCATGCCAGTGCCCACGAGCCTCCTGGAACCTGAACCAGGTCGAAGTGAAGACTGTAATGTGTTAGAGGCTGCCCAGCCCCTGGAGCAGGGGTTCCTGCAGCCAGAGGAGGGCCCCAGCAGGTGAGGGCTGCCCCTGCAGAAGCAAACTCTCAGTCATTCTCTTCAGAGCCTTGGGAGGGATATGTGAAGATCTTGACATGACCTCTGACGGGCTCCCCGGGGAACCAAGACTGGGTGATAAGTTGTTGAGAATGCAGGGCACTGAAAGTTGTGAGGACTGGGGATCCTATGGCTAAGTCCCTTCTGCCCCCCACTCCCAGTTCTGTTGGACATCAGCTACCACAGCAGGAGGAGGGGGAATCCAAGCCAGAACCAGAGAGGTCCGGCCTCAGTTGGAGCAACCGGGAGAAGGCAAAGCAGGCATTCAAGGAACTGCTAAGGGACAAGGTGCTGAGGGTGGGGTCTCAGGGAAGGCCTGGAGGATCTGAAGGTGAACAAACGCTAAGAACTGTGCCTGCTCTGTTCTAGGCTGTCCCCTCCAATGCCTCGTGGGAACAGGCTATGAGGATGGTGGTCACTGATCCTCGTTACAGGTAGGCCTGGGCAGACAGTGCCAGTCCTTGTTGATGAGAGCAGTCCTAGCTCAAGGGGCTTAGATGGGGGACAAGAAGAGGAAAGATACTAACATGGTCTGCTTAATAAATGCTTATTGGTTTGGATTGAACTGAACTGAATTTGGGAAAAGAGGAACCCAAATAAGGCAGAGATGTGACAGTGACTTGAAGTCTTCAATAGGAGCCAAAGGACAGTACTAGCAGTATCTTAGGGCCACATCTCTTCCCCTAATGACTTCACACCCCTATTCACATCATAGACATCTATGTGCTGAGCCTGCACATGGATCTTCAACTAATACCTATGAGACCCTTCCATGTTATCCCATGACCTTACTTTGTGGGCTGGGCAGTGATTGAGGTTGCCTCATTCCCTGTCCCCACCCCAATCCTACCCTCTCCACTCCAGTGCCTTGCCCAAATTGAGTGAGAAGAAGCAGGCATTCAATGCCTACAAGGCACAGCGGGAGAAGGAGGAGAAGGAGGAGGCCCGGCTGAGGGCCAAGGAGGCCAAGCAGACTCTGCAGCATTTCCTGGAGCAGCATGAACGCATGACCTCTACCACCCGCTACCGGTCAGAGGGCTGGGCTGGGGTTTGCGAACCCTGAGAACACACAGGTTCAGGGATTTGTTTTTTTTTTTTTTTTTTCCTACCTACTCACAGCATGTACTCCACAGGCGGGCAGAACAGACTTTTGGGGAGCTGGAGGTCTGGGCTATGGTCCCTGAGAGGGACCGAAAAGAGGTTTATGATGATGTCCTCTTCTTCCTGGCCAAGAAGGAGAAGGTAATGGTCACTGGGCCAATTTTTCAACCCTACTCTCATCCTGGACTCCCTTGTCTTTGATTTCTTGTGAGCCCTGGCCATTTATGTCTCTACTTGCTTGGTGTCCCAGCTCCTGAAGTGGAAGCTGGTATGGCTGTACATCCCCTATTTCTGCCTTAGGCTTGTAGCCCTGGGTAGGGAGTTCAAGGAGGAATCTTGAAGAGGTTTATTGGTTTGTGCCCTGTGCTCCGTCTCCTTCTTTGGGACATGAAAATCTTGAGTTTGGCTCTTCTAGTGTTCCTCCTCTCTAGCTACTTCCCTTTTCCATATCCCTGTCTACCAGCCCTACCTCACTTTGGTACTATGGTTCCCCAGGAACAGGCAAAACAGCTCCGTCGTCGCAACATCCAGGCCTTGAAAAGCATCCTGGATGGGATGAGTAGTGTCACCTTCCAAACCACATGGTCCCAGGCCCAGCAGTACCTCATGGATAATCCCAGTTTTGCTCAGGATCAGCAGCTGCAGAGTAAGCCTAGGTCTCTCATCTCACCTGTCCCTTCCCCTTTCTTCACTGACCTGAGACCCTACAGCCTGCTTTATAGCATTCCTTTGTCCCTTTTCCCTCCTGCCTGTCCTAGGATTCCTTAACATTCCATCACTGTCTCTCTCTCTCTCTGGACCCTCATTATTTTTTGTCTGCTGCCTTGGTTGTGGTGGTGGTGGTTCTGGGGGATTAAACCTAGGCCCTCACATGTTTTAGATTAGGCTATATCTCCTTGCTTTCTCTTTCTTTCTTATTTATTTTGTGTTACTGAGAATTGAATATAGCCCTCACATATGCTAGGCAAATGTTCTGAGCTATCTCTGCACCCAGCCTTGGGGTCTACATGTTTACCTGAACATTATATGTCTTAGAGGAAGGAATCTTTGTGTGTCTCTGGGATAGAAATCAGAAGTCCAGGAGATGATGTATTATGAAAATGGTTTTAGATGGTCATAGTAATATAGGCCTTAACTATTCACATATGCTGTAGTAAACAGTTGTTGGCTTGTAATCACTGGCAGTATGAGAAATTCACCTGAAGTTGCATCAAAGCCTCATACAGTGCCTTGCCTCCTTGGGGCTACACTTTCTGGTTTGTGCGTAGCCCTATCCAAGTTCCATTAGACCTCTCTGAGTTCCCTAGGATAGATAACTGATTCCATGTTTTCATGTGATGATTTCCAGTAACTGAACTCACTAAAGTTGGATACTTGCTAATTTTTTCTAGTACAAATAATGCCCTTCTGCCTTAAGAATCTTCGTTATAGTTTCTGTTCCAATAAAGCCCCCTCTTCACCTTTCCCCACTCCCTTGGGGGGGGGGGTTCCCAGCACCTATGGGGACAACATTCTTGAGACATGGGACGTAAGTTCTGAGAAGGTATTCTGATATGGTGCCTGCTGAATCTCTTCCCTGCCTGTAGACATGGACAAGGAAGATGCTCTGATTTGCTTTGAGGAGCACATCCGAGCTTTGGAGAGAGAGGAGGAAGAAGAGCGGGAACGAGCCAGGCTTCGGGAGCGGCGCCAGCAGCGCAAGAACCGGGAGGCCTTCCAGGTACCTTCCTATTCTTGGAGTCAGAGTTCAGCTGTGCCTTAGACCTGCCTCCTGTTCTCCACCCTGTCCCTACCCTTTGCGACTTCCACAAGATCTCTCTGCAGTTGTGCTCTGCTATGTTCAGGACTGTGCTCTTTTAGGGAGACCAGCTGTGTATGTACCACCCAGAAGCCATTAGCAGAGTGCACCCTGCAGGCACAGGTGGAGTGCCTTTTCTTTTGGTTAGGACAGCAGTTTGTCCCCCAGCTTGGGGGTGGCAGCAGTGGGGTGACTAACCTGGATCATGTCAGGAAGTTGAAGCCAAGTCATGAAAGATTGTGATACTGGCAAGTTACTGCTTTATTGCCTTCCAAGCTGGCTTGTTTGCATTTTTTGTTCTGTCCCCCTCTATATTTTCATCTTCTGATTTTGCAGTCTTTCTCCACCTCTGTATATCCTCATCTCTGCCTCCCTGTCCTGGATTTCCTTGGTCTACAGTGCCCCTATCTGTCCCTATACCATTTCTTCTTCTCTTCCCCAGTCCCTGCCTTGCTCTCTCACTTCACTCTCCCATCACCGGCCTCTCTCTGTTCAGACCTTCCTGGATGAGCTACATGAGACAGGGCAGCTGCACTCCATGTCCACCTGGATGGAGCTCTACCCAGCAGTCAGCACTGACGTCCGCTTTGCCAATATGCTGGGCCAGCCGGGTAAGGCAGCCAGGCTTTCCCTTGTCTGGTCTGGCTTCCCATTCTGCCAGCCTCTCTGCAACCCCACTCCCTGGTCCTGTCCATCACCCTACCCCAGGCCTTGGGAAGCTGCCGCCCGCCAGGCCCCCCCTTTCTCCCTCCCTGCAGGCTCCACCCCTTTGGACTTGTTCAAATTCTATGTGGAGGAGCTGAAGGCACGATTCCATGATGAGAAGAAGATCATTAAGGACATTCTTAAGGTGAGAAGGACCTGGGCTTCTGTGTGGATGCAGGCTGGGTACAAGCCATGCTCCCCAGATAGGACTCCTTGATTAAGTTGTTTTGCACAAACACGGCAGCTTGCTTAACAGATAGCTCCTCTGGTCCTTTACCCTGCACTGGGGATATGTGTAAAATACATTTTCTAGCTAGGTATGGTGGCGCAATCCTAGTAAGGAGGCCGAGGCAGGAGAACTGCCATGAGGTTTTTGTTTTTAATATTTATTTGAGAGAGAGAGAGAGAGAGAGAGAGAGAGAGAGAGAGAGAGAGGCAGAGAGAGTGGGCACAACAGGGCCTCCAGCCACTGCAAATGAACTCCAGACACATGCGTCCTCTTGTGCATCTGGCTTTACATGGGCACTGGAGAATCGAACTCAGGTCCTTCTGCATTGCAAACGCCTTAACCGCTAAGCCATCTCTTCAGCCCTGCCATGAGTTTTGAGGCCTGCCTGGTCTATATAGTGACTACCAGGCCGGTGAAACCCTGTCTCAAATTCAGCACATAGCACATTTTCTTCTCCTAGGAGCTCGTGATCCAATATGAAGATATATATACCCAGTGGGGCAAATGTTATTAGAGATAGGAATCAGAAGAATTAACAGCTGAACCTCACCTTAGGGATAAGTAGGCGGTAGAGATAAAACACTAAATTTATCTAGATAATTGTAAACTTTCTACGAGAACTACAAGTATGCTTTTTCTAACCTATAAGATATTTTGAAAATTTTGGAATTCATTGCTAACATTTTAAAGTCAGATTTCACATAAAAATCTGTTTGCTTTGGTTTTTGAGACAGAATTTCATGTAGCCCATGGCTTTGAACCTGATCCTTCTGCTGCCACCTCCCAAGTGCTGGGATTATAGGCACGTACTACCATGCCTGGCTTCACATAAAAATCTGGAACTTCAGTTTTTCTTGTCAGTTTGTATGATCTGTCAACACTGGGCTGTTTTTGCAAGGCATTCCATGGATTCTGGCTGGGATGCCATTGCCCTCTTAGACAGCGGGGGAGGGTGCTGGGTTCTCTCCCTCATGAGTTACTTCTTACTACCTTTTTAGTGTGCTCAGTGTCCATGTCTGTCAAAGTTACAAATGAATAAGCAAACGAAGAGAGCCTTGGGTTCCAAGAGAAAACAAAAGGGTATATTTCTTTATGGAAGTGAAGAATATTATTCTAATGCATTTGAGGAGATGGTCCAGTAATAATCAGCAGCTGCACTTGAGGCAGACAGCTTGGGGTAAAAGTCCAGATTAAGCCTTTAACAGTTCTATGACCTTGGGTAGGTCACTTATCCTTTCTGAGCTTTAAGTTTTCCTCATCTGAACAATTGTGATTGTTACACCAGAGGACAGCAACATGTGGGTGCCTGAGCTGAGGACCTAGAAAGCTAGGCAGGTCTCACTGAATATATTTCTTTGAAGTCTTTTTTGGTGTTTTTCAAGGTAGGATCTCGCTCCAGGCTGACCTGGAATTCAGTGTAGTCTCAGGGTGCCTTCAAACTCATGGCCATCCTTTTAACCTCTGCTTCTCAGTGCTGGGATTAAAGGTGTGCACTACTACACCTGGCCTTAGAAGTTTGATTTTTTTTTTTTTTTTTTTAATCTTGTAAGGAGTGATCAGGTCTTGGAAAAGCCTCTGGGGATAGCATATATACCCTTAGGGGAAGTGATGATGGTGGCCAAGCAGTTGAGGCATAAAGAAATAAAGTGGTTTGAGCTTAACCATTATCTTTTACTCATTCTGTTATCAATGGCCTTTTTAAAAGTTTTTTTTTTTTTTTTTTTTGAGGTAGGCTCTAGCCCAGGTTGACCTGAAATTCACTGTGTAGCCTCAGGATGGCCTCGAACTCTTGGGCGATCCTCCTACCTCTGCCTCCTGAGTGCTGGGATTAAAGGTTTGTGCCACCACACCAGGCTTTCGGTGGTCTTTGATACAGATTAAACCAGATGGCAGAGATTTGGTTAGAGGGTGGAAGAGGGGGAGCCGGAAGAATAGAAGGTAACTGAAGAATCTAGATAGGAGAGGAAGTGATTTTGGAGAGCAGGATGCTGTCAGTTTGAGGTCACCCTGAGACTATATAGTGAATTCCAGGTCAGTCTTGGCTAGAGTGAGACTCTACCTCAAAAAATCAGAAAGAGCAGGATGCCATAAGTGCCTTGAGTGTAAAGGGGTTTTATGCTTCCCCCATTTTCAAGTGGAGCAGCTTGCAATTTTTTTTAATGCACTGAGGTGCTATGTAAGGTTTTTATTGAGCAAATGAGTTTCAAATTGATGGGATAGGGTCACTACATAGAATTTCCAGATGGTTTTGTGAAGTTGAGGGAAAGGAAGCAAGAGGTGCAGTGGCAGGCAGTTAATGACAGCACCATAGCTCATGTATTAAAGGACGCTATACAATGAGTATAACTAGAAATGCCCATCCTAAGAGCTAAATTTCTTTGGATAGTTAACACAGAGTGGCTGGCATAACTGACCACCTGAGAAAGCAGCTATTTTGTATAATTCCCCTTGATATTCCTCCACTTGGGCTCCTGTCTTTGGAGGATAGATGATCCCAGTTCTTGTAGCCTTTATGAACTGTGATGGAACCTGTCACCTCAGAATACCACAGGGTTCTGGGCCTAGGAGATCTTGGGATCTGTTGAATTTGAAATAGCATGGGTCTGAAATCAACAGGTTGAAAGGATGAGACTGCTAGAGTGAATAGGTCAGACCACTCTCAGGAGTCTGTGCATGGGAGAGAAACGACAGGTCAGAGACAGGGCCCTGGAGAAGGGAGTATTAAGATAAACACAGGCACTGAGGACCAACCAGGAGGAAGGAACCTATGGATTTGGCAGTTAAGACATGAGACACTTTAGGGAGATCATTGACCATGTGGGGGTTGCAATGATGGAATACTGTTCACAGTCAAGTCAAACTCCTGTTTATGGGCTCAGACTTCCCCAAGTTTATGCAGTGCTTCTGGGCCTCAGTTTTATCTTAATTTGGGAGTAATCAGGTTAACAGGTTGTAAACATTAAATAACATCTGTAGATATTAGCCTTTTTCAAAAAATGTCCTGCTTGAATGGTTTTCCTTGTGCTATATTCAAGTGCCTCTAAAACTGAGGAAAAGAAACAGCTAGTCTGAGGAACTAAAAGCAGGGTAAAGGGATGCCCAGATAGTGAGCTATGTGGAAGGAGCCAGTGAAGAGGATGATTTGAAGCCTTCAGTTCCCTAAGAAAGAATGTGTTTAGAAATGGTTATATTGTGGGTTGACTGACTCTTAGAGGAAAGCAAGAGCATATCTCTGCCATCAGCAGGAAGGCCAGAGTAAGTCAGCATTCTGTGAAGTAAAAGAAGGGAAGCTGGCCTGTGTCCCAGTGATTCCCTTTATCACTCATATCATCCTGGGCCAAGGGAGATCACTCTCCTGAGCCTTCACTTCACTGGGCCTGGGATGTTGAGGCTTTGATGAAGAGCCTGGCCCTGTGTAGAGAATTGCCCATAGTTTCTTCTAGGAACTAAGCAGACATTAAGACTATAGTGCTTGAAAATACAGGTTTTGGGGTTAGAAAGACCGAAGTAGAATTCTTGCCCAGCCATAGGTTGAGACCTTGAACAGTAGTACTTCTGTTTATCTAGAAAATTAGACCATGACCTAAAAGAATATGGAGGATTAAATGAGAATTGCCAAGCACTTAGCAGGGTACCTGGGACAGTAAGCACTCAGTAAATAGAGCCAAAGGAGTAGAGACCAGATGTGGATTAAGAATGCAGGAGAAGCCCAGCTGCAGTTAGAGGAAACAAAGATCTAATTATGAGAAGCTTAGGCATCCATCAGGCAGCTGTGAAGACAATCCCAAATCTCTGTGGCTCCATGTGACATCTGCACTAGAGATGAGGGCTTGTCCCTCCTGGGTGCAGAGGTTCTTGAACATCTTGTATAGGTCTCAGGCTTGTGGTACCCCCTCATTTCATGTGCGGCTGTGCCTACAGGACCGGGGCTTTTGTGTGGAGGTGAACACAGCCTTTGAGGACTTCGCCCACGTCATAAGCTTTGACAAGAGGGCTGCTGCGCTGGACGCAGGCAACATCAAGCTGACCTTCAATAGTGTGAGGGGCTGGGCTGGGCGGGCTTGATTCTTTCACTCAATACCTATTTTGGGCTTGGGGAATGATGATGGAAGTCCAGGTCCCACCTTCTTCCCTCTTAAATTATGCCTGAGTAGGCCTTGGACCCGAACCCTTCTAGATAACCCTGCCCTATGTCCTTTTGTCCTCAGCTGCTGGAGAAAGCAGAGGCACGGGAGAGAGAACGGGAAAAGGAGGAGGCACGAAGGATGCGGCGCAGGGAAGCTGCCTTTCGAAGCATGCTGAGGCAGGCCGTGCCTGCTCTGGAGCTGGGCATTGCGTGGGAAGAGGTCAGGAGCGCAGCCTGGCCCCCCCAATCACCCTCAAGCCTGAGGGCAGCGGAGCTTCTCCACCACTGAGGGCCCACCCCAGTCACAGCACAGCCCTGGGCCAGCTCCAGTTCCCTTCCTTCCTCTGCCCCAGCCCTGCCCAGTGCTCGTGGCGGTGTCCAAGCTGGGCCAGGCGGGGCCTGGTCTGATCAGCAGTGCTCTCCCCGTTCAAGGTCCGAGAGCGCTTTGTGTGCGACTCAGCCTTTGAGCAGATCACCCTGGAGTCGGAGCGGATCCGGCTCTTCCGGGAGTTCATGCAGGTGCTGGAGGTAAAGCCAGCTTTTGACTTGATTTGTACTTAACCCTTGAGCTCCCTAAGCATTCATGACAGAGACCTCAGTGGCCTCTCACCACTAAGGCTCTTCTTTCCCTGGCAAGCCAAGGAAGGGGAGGCCCGAGGAGGCCCTGGAATAGGCAGAAGGCCCTCATCTCTCCCTCTGCCTCTAGCAGACTGAATGCCAGCACCTCCACACCAAAGGTCGAAAGCACAGCAGGAAGGGCAAGAAGCACCATCGCAAGCATTCCCACTCACCCTCAGTGAGTTGGCAGGCTGAGGGAGGGTGGGTGAGGGGTGAGGATGGACTGTTTCAGACATCACTTCCCTCGGAGGAAGATTTGAAGATTCATTTGGCTCTGGACTCTCTTGTTCCCGGTTCCCTGACCAGGGCTTCTGGAGGACAGAGAACTTCTGCACTGACCTAACCTGCCCCTCTTCTCAGGGCTCCGAGTCGGAAGAGGAGGAGCTGCCCCCACCAGCCCTCCGGCCCCCCAAGCGGAGGCGGCGGAACCCCTCAGAGTCTGGCTCTGAGCCCTCATCCTCACTTGATTCAGCTGAAAGTGGGGGTGCCCCCCTTGGAGGACGGAGCTCCCCATCTTCCCGCCTTCTCCTCGGATCAGGTAAGCAGTTGCTAGGAGTATGGGAAATGGAGTACTTGACTGAATGGACAGATTGGGGGGGGGGGGGAATGAGCAGTGGAGGAATAGAAGGAACCCATTCCTGCCCAGGCAGGGGAGCTGGGAGGAGAAAGGTAAGCCAGATTCAGCCTTCCTCAAACCATAAGCCCTCAACTAAAAAGAATGGACAGGGAAAGGAAGAGCCCCTTCTTTTCTCCCATTGGCACTTAGGGATTTTTCCATCTCCAGATCATGGCCTCCGGAAAGCCAAGAAACCAAAAAAGAAAACTAAAAAGAGAAGACACAAATCTGTGAGTAGAAAAGGAATGAAGTTTGTGGAATGTTTCACCTGCCTCCAGCTGCTCTGCGCAGTCACTGAGGAGGTGGGCTGTGGCTCTTACAGAACAGTGCTGAGAGTGAGACAGACCCTGATGAGAAAGCTGGCAAGGAGAGTGAAGACCGAGAACAAGAACAGGACAAGGACAGGGAATTCCGGCAGGCAGAGCTCCCTAACCGCTCCCCAGGCTTTGGAGTAAAGAAGGAGAAGGTGAGCGGGAAGGCAGGCTCTGTTCCCAGCCTGGTGACACTCTCCAGGGGACTCAGGTAAGCCATGCCTTTGCTCAACAGACAGGTTGGGACACATCAGAAAGCGAACTGAGTGAGGGTGAGCTGGAGAGGCGGCGGCGGACACTCCTACAGCAGCTGGATGACCATCAGTGACCCTACGAGCTACTTTCTGCCTTGAGACTAGGGGAGGTAGTGGTTCTGGGGTCACCCTCACCATCTGCCTCAAACTCCATGTTTGGTCCGTGTCCACTTTTCCTAAATTCAACACACCACTATGGCACCTTTCAAGGTTGCTCTTGGTGTTTAAGGGTCTCCCCATTCTTGGACTAGTGCAGTCCCTGCCCTCAGCCCCAGACCAGAGATGGGCAGTCTATGCCATGTGGGGTGGGTGATACCAGTAGATAAAGTGTGAGAAGCGGGTCTTTAAGGAAGAGAACCGAACCGGTGGGCATAGCCTGGGTGGCAGAGGACAGGATTCTCACCCTCTAGCATCAGTGCCTGCTCTTGCCTGCCCTGGTCCTGAGGCTCCACCACTGCTTCCTCCAGCCCTGGGACCTGATGTATGTGTTCTGTTTGTTTTTTAAATAATATTTATAACATGTTCAGTGACTCTTGGTCTCTCCACGTGCTACCCAGGCAGGCTGGGGGCCAGATAGGTGCACTTATGCCCAGTAGAGGGCACTAGTATCCTACCAGGCCTGCTTCCTTTGTGTGCTTAGTCCACTGAAGTAAGGCTTTCCCCCACCAACTTCCAGGCTCAGCGCCCCTGAAATGGAGGCAACCTTCCTCCAGTGTTTTTTTCTATCCTCATGGCCTCCTAGCCCCCCAAGCACAAAAAGATGAGACAGCCTAGTGCTTCAAGCCTTAGTTGAGGGATAATTAGGTGTTTATGTACAAGAGAAGAGGAAGTGGTACATGTACAAAAGTGGCCCCCCGCAGTCCTTTACAGGGTCTGAGAAGCTGGTAGGGAACTGAACAAATAGTCTGTGAAGAACCTTCATGCCTCTTGTCCCCTGCCAAAACCTACCTAAGGAGATGATTGGCACACTGGAGCAGCCTTGGAGCTACTGCAGGAAGGTCAGCGGCTGCCTAGTGTGGAAGGGGCCGGAGGGAAGGGCAGTAGGCCTGGCATTACTTCTACCCTTCACAAAGGCATAGTGGGTGGCTCTAGGGATAAAAGGTCCTTAAGTCCTCATGAGATGATCCCAGAGCCTGGATACTTGTAGACCAGAGCTGACCATGGGACTAGGGAAAAAATAAAAAAGGAAGGAGGAGGGGAGTGTAGTATTCCCTCTCATCCCACTAAGCCCTAGTGGGAAAAGGGCCAAGGTACCCCTGTGTAGGCTAAAGCTGGAAGTGGTTTTTCCCAGCCCTGCTTTGACCCTTTAGGAAATGAAGTTTAAGACCATGGGGGCAAAAGTGCACTCTGGGAGGCACTAGGGAAGTGCCAGGCCCCTGCAGACCTAGAGCCCACAGTGGCACAGATAAGATCCAGCCTCAGAGCTGCGTTGGCTGAGGCTGAAAGCAGCATAGCTTTCTACAGGGCCCCGCTTCATGTCCATTATCCAGACTTGAAGGACTCTTGAGAGGGCTTCAGCCTCAAGAGGATCTCAGTGGGGGCCAGGAGGCCGGAGGGCCACCGGATGGTCCAGCACTCTTGGCTTGATGATGAATGACAATGGGCTGGTGATGGAGGCCTGTGGAGAAGATGGGCATATGAAAAGTCAAGAGGGCTGAGCAGGGTGAAACTTTGAGAGAGGCTTGGCAGACTCAGAAGAGAGTCCAGGCTGAATGTCAGGAAGCACCACCTGAATATTCTTAGGTAACAGTTACCATCAGAGCTCCTGGAAGGAGGGATCCTAGGGGAGGCCGGGACCAATCCTCTAGGCCCAGGAATGGAACCTTAGCATTCAGAACCATGTCCTGGTCCTGCCTGCTCTGGCATAGCTCTGACTCCCTATCCCTTAGGTCTTAGTAGCTAGAACAGCATTAGTGGAAGAGATACCATTTCCCTGAGGGCACATGCAAGAGCTAAGCCATGCTTCTCAGAGCATGTGGCATGCAAGAAGTATGTGTTCCTGTCACTGGGAGGTGGCTCCAAGGCATGCAGAGGGGCACCAACTGTGGTGCCTGGTACCTGTCAGGAACCCCAGCCTTGGGGGTTAACAGTTTGACTCATCATGGTGGACTGCATCACAGAAGAAGCGTGAGCCCCGCTTGGCAGTACGGGCCGTGAAAGGGACACTCTTCAACACTATGGCCCAGGAAAGAGACACAATGATCAGACTCTATGGGGAGTATAGTGGGACGGAATCCGGAAGCTGGGTCCAGTGGGCAAAGGCCCTACCTGTGATGATGTCTTCAATGGTACCATCCTTCCCTTCATAAACAGGCCGGTGCTCCTTAGCTTGGCGCCGCCTCAACTCTGCAATTAGCTCCTGCTGTTGCCATTTGTTCCGCTGGGATGGGGTCTAGGGTAAGCAGTGAAGGGGAAGCAAGTTATCACTAACCTGACAAGGAGATAGTTCTTGTTCCAAAATGTAGTGAGAATGCTTCTGCTTGTATACCAGTAAGCCAGTTACATCTGTCCATGCCCCACCCCATTCCCTCTGGATTCTTGCCCTTGGACCCTCTTGGGGTCTGTCCTGTTTTTGCATGTCTTTTCTAGCTCTCTACTCCCACAGTACTCTATTATCATCTTGCTCTCCAGGTCAGCTCTTGGTCCCACCCACCTTGGCATCCAGTTTCTTGGCTTCCTGCGCCAGCTGCTTCTCCCGCATTACCTCCTCCTGCTTCTTTCGGGCTTCGTTTTCTTGTTCTGCTTCCTAAGGACCAAAGGGGTGGGGGTAGGCAGACTTGAGGCTCTCACAGACTGGGAGGGGAGGAGCCGAGCCAACACTGAGGATGGAGAGTGGGTAGCAGTGAGATCAGCCATCCCCAGGTGGCCACCCTCTAGAAGGGCACTTCCTGCTACAAACAATGACAGGAAGGGCCTGGGCCCCAACCCTGCTCACTGGTTCACAGCTAAGAGGCCTGTGGCCAGCTTCCATTGCTCTCTCCAGGACTCAGAGGAGTTGGAAAAGGCCTAGACTTGAAGCCCAAGCTCTCTCTTGCCCAACCGGTGTTCTTTCAGCCAAACCCTCTTTATGAACGTCTCTCCAGCTTACCTTGTAAGAACGAATGAATCGGACAAACACTGGGAAAAATACAGAAGGAGGTGTGGTCTTAGGACTCTCCCCAAAGTAGCGCACAACTGCATTGTAAGCCTCCTAGGGAAGGGGTGGACAGAGGGGTCACCCTGATGGGAAGAAGATCAGCTCCCACACCAAGGACAGGATGAAAATTAACCACCCAAGGTTCCTGAGAGTCATGTCTCCAAACATGGATGTTTGCTATCTCATGAAGCTGGTCAGCTGCTGGCTAAAGAACTAGAGTTGGAGGCCTACCTGAAGGCCTCATGCCTTGGCCCTGGCTGCTTCTGCCAACCCGACCCCATCCCTGGTTCACCTCAGCCGTCTTGGCATCACGCTGGAGCTTGTCGAGTTTGCCTTCATTGGTACTAAGGAAGCTTCGAAGGACGCTGTTGTCATGGATGCTGCATTCCCGCCGAATCAGCTCCATGCCCCGACCCAACTCTTTCACATCTAGCAGCACATTCTCCAGGGACACTGTGGTTACCAGAGGCCTGGCTGAAGCCTGCTCAGGGCTACAGCAAAGTTGTATACCCCCACCCAACCTAGGGGCTCACTCTGCTTGTCACCCCTATGGATCTAGAAGTGCATTGAGCTCTCAGAGGCAGTGGGAAGAAATAGGAGGCTGTGAGTTCATTGACCCCAAAGAACCAGAAAGCAAAGGAAGGCAAACCAGATACTCTAGTCTTCAAAATGAAAGATGCCTTAGGTCTACCCGTTTTTATGGGACAGAAACACCCACTATGTGTGTAGCTATAGGAGGGTTAGCAGATTTTCTAATATCACACACATCTGAGAGAAATGCAATCTCTGGGCCACCTGAGGGAGGTGGCAGTAAAGCCCGTTTCCATGGCACCTAGCTAGGAAGGGCTGGGCCTGTGTCCCAGAGGAAGGCTTCCTCTGGGGTGGCCCCTGCTCCAGCGGAAAACTTTGTAGTAGTCAGAAAGAAGATAATAACAAAAGCCAGAAACAAATGGGCCCAGTGTTCTCTCTCCTCAGCTTCCTGAGATTGTCTTGGGTTGGACAAGAGCTAGGCTCTCACCTGCTGCAGCCTTCTCCACAAAGTGAAGCTCATGCCAGAAGTTAGCCAGGTCGGGGTACTTCTCCTTCACTGTCAACGCAATGAAGTGCAGCAGTGTCATTTTCCGGTCAGTGGACTTGGTGTCCAGCAGCTGGGAAGGAGTAGCAGCAGTAAAGAGCTGAGCATGTCGGCCATGCCAGTGCTTCCCCAGGAACGGCTCCTTCCCCATGCTAGCCCCCATCTTACCAGATCCAGGCTCTGGAGCTTGAAGCCGTACACAGCTCCCCGCTTGCTGCTGTTCATGTAGTTCCCCAGTGCAAGTATGATCTGCTCATAAAATGCATGGAGGCAGGTCAGGACAAGCTAAAGGGTCTTGTCTCTGTATAGCCCCAGGACCAGGGAACCACCAGCACCCCATTCACCCCTTCTTCCAACCTCCAGCATCTGCTTGAGTTTCTGTGAGGATTTCACGGAGGCAGAGGCTGCAATGATGGCATTCAGTTGCTGGAAGATAAGATGAACAAAGTCACCTCAGGCTGGGAGGGAGATAAAGCCAGTGGTAGGGGTAACTCTGGCGAGTGGGGCTACATAGACCTACAGGAAGTAACTAGTGAGAGGTGTGGATGGAGGGACAGTGGTGGATGATGATGACTTTGGGGGTGGCGTTACCGGTGTGAGCATCTGTAGGTTGTCCTGGAAGTTGCCCAGGAAGGCCATGCCAGCCATTCGCTGGGTTAGTCGCTCCACCTTGCTGAAAAGCAGCATGAAGCGGTCTTCAGCCGCCAGCTCCTCAAGGGGCTGCCGCTCACGCTCATACTGCCGTAGCAGCTTCACCTCGGCCTCTGTGGGCAGGAAGCGCATCAGGCACTCCACGAAGTCCACAGGTAGTGTCTGCAGGTCAAACCTGTGTGTGTAGGAGGAAGACTACCTCAGGTCTGGCATTTGTCTACATTTTTCCCTCCTTTCTCGGATTGCACGTACAGAACACAGCCAAAGGTAGAACGCCATTGCTTCATCTGTCATAGTGCCAGAACAGTCCTGGATCTTACTATGTAGTCCAGGGTGTCCTCAAATGTGATCCTGTCACCCATACCCAACCCTCATGCTCCTTTTGTGTGTGTAGCCATGTGAAGTGGATGGTGTGTGCACATGCACGTGCAGAGGCCAGAAGGGGATATTGACTGACTTCCACCTTGTTTCCCAAGACAAGGTTTCTAACTCAACCTGGAGCTTGTGCTGCTTTTTGGTGAGACTGGCTGACCAGGAAGCCCCGTTCATGTCTCCTCTCATCTTGGGATTACAGGCATGTGCAGCCACACCTGGATTTTTATAGGAGCTGGGACTGAACAAAAGTACTCACATAACAAGTGCTTTTTTGGTTTTTTCGAGGTAGAGTCTCACTCTAGCCCAAGCTGACCTGGAATTCACTACATAGTCTCATGGTGGCCTTGAACTCACAGCAACCCTCCTACCTCTGCCTCCCAAGTGCTAGGATGGGAGGCAGAGGTAAAGGATAGGCCTTTGCATGCCCCACCACGTCCGGCTATTTTAATTTTTAATTTTTTTTTGGTCTTTTTCAAGGCAGGATCTCACTGTAGCCTAGACTGACCTGGAACTCACTGAGATTCTCCTACCTCAGCTTCTAAGTACTGAGATTAAAGACATGCACCACCACGCCTGACTTATTTAAAATTTTTTTTTCTTTTATTTTTTTGGTTTTTCAAGGTAGGGTCTCGCTCTAGTCCAGGCTGACCTGGAATTCACTATGTAGTCTCAGGGTGGCCTTGAACTCGCGGCAATCCTCCTACCTCTACCTCCTGAGTGCTGGGATTAAAGGCATGTGCCACCACGCACAGCTAATTTTCTTTATTTGTGTGTGTGTGTGTGTATGGACATGTCAGGACTCTTCCACTACAAATGGGGGTTGGGGAAATGAATCTGGGCTAGTAGGCTCTGCAAACAAATGCCTTTAATTGCTGAGCCATATCCTCCTCACCTCACAGCAAATGCTCTTACCCACTGAGCTATCTCCCCAGCCCTTGCCTCCCTTACTCTTGTTTAAAAGCCCTACTGGGATACAAGAGGGGGAAAAGCCCTCTATACAGATGTGATCTAGCCTACAAGACTTCTGCTCACCTTGTCTCTCCTCCTTACCCTACACTAAAGCCAGATTTCATTCTCAGCACCCAAAGTGACAGATCCTGAAGCACACTAACTTGTGCAATTCCTTCAGACTTAGTTGAGAAGACCTGCTTCTCTGGAAAGCCCTCCTTGACAACACTTGGCCTTCCTGCGTGGCCTTTGCCAGCCTGATGGTGTCAGATCTCCTTGGGTGTGAATGTTTAGTCCTTCATACAGTGGGAAACACAGCATGGATGCAGTAAGCTCTAGCCAGGTTTGTGGATGACTGAAGGGTGTGAGAAAGTTCTTTCAGGAACCCTGGCATATAAGGGAAGCCCAGGCCCTGGGAGGGAGTGGGTTACCAACTATCTGAGGACCAGGGTCAGATCAGTGGGAGCCTCACGTGTGGATGGCCCTGCAGATCTCCTCTGCTGAGCGGCCAGCCTTGCGCAGAGTGATGGCCAGGTTCTTGGCACGATTGGCTTCCAGAAGGGTCACCTTGCTGGCAGCCTTTTGTGCCGTCTTATTCTTGGAGCAGATGAGGTCAAGGGAAGGGCCCTGGGCTTTTGTCTTAAACAACTCTTCAAATTTGTCCAGGTCCAGGTCCTGGAGGAGTAGATAGGAAGAGACAATGTTATAACCTACCCTGTGACAGCACCTGCCAACCCCACCCCTCTGGACCCCAGACCCTGTCACCTCTAAGATCTTTTCGTCATCAAGCTCACTGAAGACAGTGCCGTTGATCTGATTGGGTTTCAGTGCTGTCCAGTTGAAGACTGGCAGCCGGAACTTGGTCTTGATGGGTTTCTTAATGCGAATGGCTAGTTTGGAAGGAGGATCAGTGAGGCAAGGGCCAAGGACAAACTCCCTCGGCCTTGCCCAGAACCCTGGGGACACTCACCTGACAGGCCCACTGTCAACACCACAGAAGGAGAACCAGGGAGTGGTGGGGCAGGGGGGCACTTATCTGGAGGAAGAAATGGTATAGTGATCCAGGGCTCACAAGATTCTTCCCAAGCTGCCCTCCCCTCTGTCTGCCCCATATGTCCTTAAGAAATTAAGAGAAGGAGGCTATGTGAACACTGCTCAAACCTATCCCAGGAGGGGACAGTTTGAGCCCTGAATTTCTCCAAAGCCTGTTTGGTTACCTTCAAAGGGACTAACAGTAGCACCCTGGTGATCTCTGAAGCAGAATCTGCTCCTGCTATCACTTCACACAGTGATCTATGCTTCTTTAAGCACTGGGCTTCCCTCAGCCTTCTTACCCTGACTTGATACTCTCCCAGCCCTCAAATGATGTTTCCAAGCTGTCCCTTGAGAAAGACACCACTGACTAGAGTCTTAGCCCCACAAAAAGACCAGGAGTCCTACTTACCTGGTAATGGCGGAGGGGGTGGGGGCAAAGGTGGAGCTGGTGGAGGGGGCAAAGGAAGGGCGTCCTCAGCAGGTGGGGCTTGAGCCAGAAGGTCCAGTTCAGAGGGTGGTGTGCTCTCACTCAGTTCTGCAGGTCCTACCCTGGCTAGGGCCTCATTACCACCCATGGACTCCAGGCCCCGGGCACTTGGCTCCAGGTGGCATCGACGTTGGAAGGCTTCCTCCTTCTCCTTAATGAGCCTCCGAAGAGTGTGCACCTGGTGGCTTGTGTTCTCATATGTCTCCTATCAGGCAGACAGCACCATTAACAGTGGGCTAAGGGCTGGAGAGATGGCTCAGCGGGTAAGGCACTTGCCTCCAGCGCCTAAGGCCCCGGGTTCAATTCCCCAGGACCCACATAAGCCAGACCCACAGGGTGGTGGCCCTGGTGTGTTCTCTCTCTCCCTCCCTCCCTCCCTCTCTCTCTCTCTCTCTCTCTCTCTCTCTCTCTCTCTCTCCTTG